>BOPN01004227.1:97500-115000 GCA_017312705.2 Penaeus japonicus | reverse complement strand
ATGACTAAACTTAAAAAAAAAAAACTGTTGTAACATTTCATTCCAACTGCTTTGCAAATAGTGATAGACTATACCTCATTAGTAACCATTCTAACATTGCTTTACATTCAGAATCAGTGACACTTTTCAAGGAGTACATAAACAGATTGTAAAACAAAGATTGGGAAAATACATTCAAAGTTCAAATTATCAGAACAACAAAAGCAGATAAACAATATCTGAACTTACCTGCTGCAAGAATGTAATTAACTGGCAAGTGCCCCATTTATCTGGCTTTGGGAGGTTTAGGTCCTTCAAGTAAACAATCAATCTCTCACAGTCCTTTGGTCGGTACATGCGTCCAGTGTTGGTGGATATTACCATACACATCTGAAAGGGAGGAGAAAAATAATTGTTCTCTCATAATCATTATTCTCTAGATGGTAGTTCATCATGGTGTTTTGTCTTTGAAAAATAGCCATAGAATATCACAGTTCACCTTTTTAACATATCAGGCTTATACACATTCTATAAATATCATATATCTATCTCATGTTACTTTTGATAAAACATTAAAAAATGAAATATAATCATAATAGCCTATGAAAAGGTGATTGCAGACTTCTTTCATACCTGAGATAGTTTTTGCAGGATATGTTGAGGAGCAGTGTATGCACTACAGTGGATCATTGTTGCTTGTGTGCTCCTCAGTTTAGAGAAGCAGTAATGAAGCAGGAGACTGAAATCAAAGAGAAACAATATTTCAAGACTTTTTGGATAAAATTTATAAAATTTCAAATTGTAAATGAAACACTGATTCCTTGGACTTTAACTGACCTTTATAGTGAAAATTATTTGTTAACTGATATTCATATGTATCCTTTTCAAAAGGGAGATAACATTCCACTTGCACAGTACCTTTTTCCACATCCTTCAGGCCCAACCAGAATGAACGGTTGTTGTGTCTCCATTTCCAGCCATGAACTGAAGTAATCCAGGGAACACAATGCATCTGATGTCAAGATAAGGGGCATTTCTGCAGAGTCAGCTTTAACATTCTCTGTGGATTCTGATGTGTAAGCCTCTAGACGGTCCTTGGCAGAATCATAGTAAATATTTAAAGGTTTTCGTTGGTCAGGAATATGTTCACCAACCCATGAGTAAACCTCACGAGCAAAATCTGCTCTGATGTTTTCAGGGAGATTGCCACCTAAGCCTCTTACCAGTGCCAAAGCAAAGTGCACTTTGCTTGTAACACCAGGAAGATGGGAGAGGCCATTCAAGACCCATCCAACTAAGGTGGTCTCCACTTGAGCTTCTCCTGCACGTAGCACCCACTCAAGTGCCTTGAAAAAGTGTTCTTCAATATAAGGTTCAAGATACTTCCTGGTACTCTCCTCCTGTGAGGAAAGCCATGCACTGACGACTGCCTGGATGTTGGTATCTTCATCACTCAAAAATATCATTCCCATCCGAGAGATTGTGGCTGGTGATGCAGATGACAGATCATGGGTTTCAAAGAGGAAGTTTACATTTGGCCCAAACTGAATTCTCTCACCAGATGGCATGGTTAGCAGTCGATTGTCATCCAACACAGAGTTGAGGGATTCAATCCACTCAGGATCAATGTCTCCATCACAGATGATCCACGACGTAACATCTGTGGGTTCCTTCACCACCTGACGTGCGGAGGCTGTCAAGACACCATCTGACCACTCTCTTGTGTCATGGTCGATGTGCCCAAGGAGCTGCTGTCTGGGCATGGCCTTGGGGTTCATGACATATTTCTTCACTTTCTTCTCCATTCTGAGTAGAGCCTGACGCAGGGTCTGCCACAATGTTGTCTTTCCTGATCCGGAAGGACCCACAATCACCACTCCCATGCGCTGCTGAAGCTGCTCATAAAGTTCTAGGGCCTTCTTTATTTGTCTGTCATTTGGTATAAGACCCATTTCAGTAAAGACTTCCTGAAGAACAATGGCTAGGTCTTCGTATCCAACTCCCCTGAACTTGACATCAGGGAACACATCTTTTACCAAGTCATCAAACCTGAAAATATTCAATAATTCTGACAAACTCTTTATAAATACACTTTATTATATAATTCTGCAGAAAAGAGAATGCATTTCCATAACTACTATATGTTTCTTATCATTAAAACAATGCATGCACATGCAAAAACACAATCAAAGTATATTGTAAATACTGTTCATACAAATATAATCAGAATATACACAATGCCAAGTATTAATAGCACTACCAGTAATGCTGTGCACTTTACCTTGAGCTGTCTGAGAAGGTTAGTTTTGACAGTGTATTGAGCCTCAGAGCTTGAACCACTAGTTCTGATTCAACTGTTAAGCCAATCCCTGATTCCTTTTCTTCATCTGATAATGATTTTCTGTAGTGGCAAAAGTATGTTCAAAATTAAAATAATGACTTACAAGGAATCACCTCTGGACATATTTCTCTCTATTATTTTCTCTACTCTAATTATGTGATATTTTCTTGCTTGAGAAAACATCAAGAGGTTAACATCTCAGTTTCTTCTGACTAATTTCCTTTCTATTTTTTTAATTTCAATTTTGTCATTTTATTAGAAAAACACACTTACCTCTACTTGCATGTCATTACTTGCCTGTATGTCTGAAGTAGATTCCCTGAGCCCTTCAGCACGGTTTTCAGGGCACGCAGACCCCAATCATAATGCTGCTGTGGTGTTAAAAGCTCTTTGGATAGTGTGAAGATGGCCACCAGTTTACGCCCCAAGCTCTTGGCTTCCTTGAAACCCTCCGAAAACAGGATAACCTCAGCAATTAGTTCATTGTCAGGACGGGACATTGCAACGGGTCTGAATAGCTGCTTCAGGTTATCTGGTAGCTTTTGTCTGCCACCATAGCCTTTGCCAGCTGGGTTGAGAGTGATGAAGATCCCTGAGTTTGGATCAACAGGAACCTGTAAATGTAAAGATGATGAGTTTCAGAAAATGATAGCAAAAACTGATAAAAAAAAATTATAAGCAAACATGTCAACAAGTCCCCACTTCATATAACAAAACATCATCAAATCACCTCTTTATCTAGCAACAATGTCGAGGAGGCTTGTGACTTCAATGCTGCCTGGATAGTCTGGATCTGCATGGAAACAGCTGACAAAACTGCCTCTTCCAATCTGTTAAACTCATCAAAGCAGCCCCAGGCACCACACTTCACCAAACCCACAAAAATGCGGCCCATACTCTTTACATCAATGCCCTCATCACAGTTAAAGACGAGAACCTGCCGCCCAAATAGGTTTCCAAGTGCCTTCACCGACTCTGTCTTGCCTGTTCCAGCTGGGCCATAAGGGTTACCGCCTAGTCCCATGTGCATGCCCTGCATAAAGTGTTTATCATGTTAGCATTAGTATGTGTCCAAATCTCACTTAGAATGAAACTAGGCCAATGAAAAAGTATTTGTTTATTTGTTACTTTTATATACAGCTTACTCAAGTGTTATGTAATGTTTCTGATATAAAATAACAAAAAAAAAAAATCTCAGTCAGTCTTATATTACTTTTACACTTAGAAAAAGAAAGGTTAAAAAAAAATTAGTCAAATTTCTTATATCAATATTTACTACAATGGAAAATCATATGAAAATACTGATAAGTAAAATTAGAAACCCATACTACACCTCCTTGGGATAGTCTAAGTAACATTTATCAAAGAAACTTGCCTGTGTTAGTGTTAAGTAGCATTTATCTGTCAATGGAGTGTGGACCAGTTTTGGAGCATTGCCTTGGTACTCATAAGTATAATCAAACTGCGCATCAACCATCCGCATGTAAGCTGAACCACCATCGCCCACGTAGAATCTGTAATGAAGTGTTGTGAAATGTGTGGTGGTAATTACATACTGGTGTGATGGTTTACTGGAAAGTTGTGTAATTTCAAGATATGGATTTCACACATGTACACTTACAGATGTCTGTATAGATACATGCATAGATACCCACACACACATAAACACATTCACAAGCACACACAGACATGAATTTTTTTTTTTTTCCTCCCCTCTTATCATTCATCCTAACTCCTGTTTTCTACCTCTTCCATACAAACCCAAAACAAATTCAAATCACCGAAGCTGTTTCTGCCACGGCCAGTCCAACAAGGAGGTGGTGTTGGCTTGCAGCAGGATTTGAACAACATCAATATTGTGAATCGTGTCTAGAATTAAAGCTTTCAACTTCAGCTCTAAAACAAGACTGTCCACTTTGCCTTCAGGAGTGCCGTCCGAGCTTAGGTCGACCCCTGTGTATGATTCCAGTTTTGCCTGCAATTTGGATCATAAGTGTTGCATTTAATTATATGATCAAACCTATTTATTCATCATTGTTTGTGTTATCAATAACATGAACATTTTAGTTATTATCAATGAATCAGTGGCATTATAATCAACCACTGTCATCATATTATCCCTGATTGTCTCCATGTCATTTCATCATAACCTGGCCAATAGTACATATTTTGTCATCATATTATCCCTGACTGTCTCAATGTCATTTCATCATAACCTCGCCAATAATACATATTTTGTCAACCAAGTTGTTTAATAAAGAAAAAAGAGGGCAAACTTGAATTCCATATTTCCTTCATGATTGTCTAATTTTCTCCCTAAACACAAACCTCAAGTTCCTTCTGATAGTTTGTCAGACCACCTTCCTTGATAGACTCTTCACATCGCTCGGTAAAGAGAATGGCATCAGCTAAGCACAGGATCTAACATGGGAGAGACAGTGACTGATCAGAATTAGTCATATTTTATCATAATTTTAAAAAATCTTATTTCCTCAAGAAAATAAAACATTCCAAGTCATAAGTAATAGATATAATACATCACAGTCCTGACCTAAGCCAAGAGAGAAGTCCTACCTGAGAGGGATACTTGAGAGGGTCCATTCCTGCTTCACTGCGTGCTTCTTCCAGGCATTCACTCAGCAGCTGACGGAGGGTCATCTTCATCTCTTCACTCAAGCGGAATAACCAATCCTAAAAAAGAGAACACTGTAGTTTTAACATCTGATATCGTTAGTAAAAGGTTACTTGTAGTGGTATGTTCTTAATATTGTGCTGGCTAAACAAGATTTCGATACAGCTAGGCTTTTGGCTATGATAAGTTGTACAGGCCCTAATTGGCAAAGATTAACAGTACATAACTGACCTAGGTAAGATAATTATGTTACTATATATAGATTATAAAAAGACAAACCACAAAATTTGATATTTAGAGAAATCTTTTCAGGCCATAAAATCCTAAACCTTTATATTTGATTCTGGCCCTGTACCATTTATAATCAATATACTAAATATGTATTTGATCTCATTAAAAAAATAAACAGCACATTATATCCTTTTCAATTCTTTTACCTCAACTTCTGTGGTTATTTGAACAGGCCTTTTGAGTGGAACATCTTCCCCTTCTAAGCTTCTCATTGCTATGATGTGAGAGTTTTCTTCATCAAATCTTACATTGTGGATTCCAGCAAACAGTTTCTTCAAATGGGACTGCAAAAAAAAAGCTTGTAAAAGTAAATGAAAAAATTACCTAGTTTCAAATTTCACAAATATTTGTAGTGCACAGAAGAAAAAAGTGTTACTACATTTCCTAGTTTAGATATATTTACCACTGATGCATTCTATGCTCACTTCCCCACCCATTATTCATGATCATGCACAA
Source organism: Penaeus japonicus (assembly GCA_017312705.2). NCBI lineage: Eukaryota > Metazoa > Arthropoda > Malacostraca > Decapoda > Penaeidae > Penaeus > Penaeus japonicus. The sequence goes on along the minus strand of BOPN01004227.1, from coordinate 109,301 downwards.
AGACACCATTTTATCTTGCACAAAAATACCATCATAATCATGCACAAAGACATTTAACTGTCAAAAGAAACCTAAACTCATGCCCTTGTACCTGAATGACCTCAGGATTTGTGGCCTGACCCAAGATCTCCAGTAGGTCATCATCACCAATGAAGTAGAAGCGGGGAAAAGCCGATCTCTTTTCTTCCAAGTATTCGTTTAGACTCTTTTGGCATCTAAAGAATTAATGGATGTTGAGAATCATGAGAAAGGGTTAGTGGAATGTTACTACATAACATCTATGTTCTTCTTATACATGCACAGTTTAGTTCTGAATGGATGTTAGCATGGAATGGTGAAATTTCTAGTAGAGAGAGGAAAGTCTAAAAATGCAAGAGAGGATTAGTAAAATCTGAGTTATATTCATCACTTTTAAATCATGGCATTCCAACTGAAACCAACAATCCCAACCACTTCAACAAGAAACAAATTAAAAAAATTGCAAAACATAATTGGTTGTTTCCTTAAGCAATCCAATCTACTCAATCAAATTACTCTTCCCTCATACACCTTAATCCACTTACCTGGCCAGCTGATCAAGAAGAGTCGTAAGAGTGTTCCGAATACTATTGATTTTGCAGAGTGATACCACCTTATTATCCCTTGCAACATCTGCCATGATTGCTTTGAAGTCGTCATCAACTCTTCGGAACCTGCCTTGTTCATTGGGTAGCGCACCTCTTCCAAAGATGGGCTCTAAGTACACCCACTTCCTCTGCAAATTACAAAAGTCAATTTGTCAGTAATTATTTAATATACTTAATTATTACACTTTTATTCTCAAGGACATAATCTTCTTCAAACTGTGCATTTTGTATTTGTTTTAGATATTACACCCCCTATACACAAATTTTGTTCATAAAATCAGTTTTCCCAAACAACTGTAATCATTTTTTTTATCTGAAAGTTGCTAATAATTATCCTACATTAACTCAATATATCTAATTTTGGGTTTCTGTATATATATATCTGACATATGTGTAAATTTCTAATCAAAGTCAGATACTGAAAAATAATACTTCTCTCTTTCATTTATAACAAACAAACACATGCATTACTTCCCAAACAAGTAAAACCACTCTCACTTATCTACTTACTTAATTAATTAATTAATTAATTAATTTACTTACTTACTCACTCACTCTCTAGTACATAAATCATACCTGTATCTGATTCAAATTAGTCAGGTATTCATCCAGGTCAGCCAAGCGCTGCTCCCACATGCGAGCCCTATCTGCAAAGCCCCCATAGTAGGGCGAGTCTTTCAGGGACTGGAGAAGACTCTGATGATCACCGACCTGATAAAGAAAGCAAGTTACTTTTATTCTATCTGTTTTCATATATGATCACTACAAGTGCCAATGCTAGTAACCAACCAAAATGCTTCAGAAATAAATGAAGTTGATCTTGAGTATTTCTGGGTCACTGAGAATGGCTTGTAAAAAAATATCTTTTGGTACTTCACAGCTGAGCCATAGAGACCAACCTGCAAGCAAGAATTCCCTTGCTTTTCTCCTTCCCTCCCTCACTTATCATGAAGTGGCTTTTTTCCCCAAATAATTATGATTCATGAGCAATATGGCTACTGACTGTATATGTTACAATCTTTTATGTGTACCATGCAGGAGTAGTTTTATATTATGTTGATATGCACCATACAGTGCATCTTTTTTTAAATACATCCTTTTTATGTTATATGTTATATGTTCTAACTGTATGTTTTTAAAATGTTTACATATCAGGATTCGCTTTTCAGAGAGCCACAAACACATATCTCTTGGCTTTGTCATATGGTGTAGATTCTCTTATATCCTATAATTAATTATTCCACAGGTTAATGAAAATGAGCACTGCAGAACATTTACCATTCCCATGGACTTTTGAAGAACTTTTTTTCCTAACCTTGTTGATGACATCCTTCCACTCCTTGATAAGCATGATCTCATTATTGCGCGAATCTGAGTGTGGAACAAGGGTGAGACGAGCATCAACCTCCCACACATCCAGCTCTCCGAGGGCTTGGCGGATCACAACCTCCCCTGCAGCTTTGGCATTCATCTCCTTTAGTACATCACTCTGGTTTATCATCTCATCACGAACCTGTACCAATAAATGAAAGATAGACAAGGAGTTTTTAGACAGGATCAGCAAATGTATATGTTATCTGATTAATTTTTATCACTTTTGTTTAGAAAGACCATAATATTTTGTGTCAATCTAATATGTGGTGATAAATCTGTCCTGAAATCATCATTTTTATCTTGTATCAATCACATATCGACAATCCTTTTTTTCTAGTGGTATATGCAGATAAACTTATCCTAATATTAACAAATACATTTCAACATTCAAAATGTGAACAAAAAAAATATCACTTACCTTCAAAAAATGTCCGAAGGTAAGCTTATCGATAGTGATATTGGTAGGTATGCCAAGGATACTATACATCTCTATCCAGTGTTTCTCAGAAAACACTTCCCCACGAACGTACTTCAACACTGGTAACATTGTCCTGAACTTTTCCAGTTCATGAATGAGCCGTACTGTTACTACTGTGGTTTCTCCTGAATTGCGTAGTTTGTCATCTGAAATATGTGTACCAAAATTAGTTTGTCATCTGTAAGGATATCTTTAATGAATATAATCTTTAGATGAATAATTTGTCTAAGATTTTTGATAATCTTTATTTCCTTATATTGCATCACTCTACCTTGCACTATTCTTTCCTCCAACACAAACTCCAAAGCAATCATAACATAAAAACAAAAGTAATAAAATAAGTTGCAAATTACTATTAGAAGAACTAAAAGATAGAAAAACAAACATTAACATTTAACAGCAAACAAATCAAATAGATCTCCTGGACTCACTCCAATTGGCCAAAAACTCCTCAAAACGATAAGTCTTGCTCCGGAACACGATCCATTCTTCCTTGGAAAACTCTTCCATGCTGCTGTTAAACTCATCAAACAGACCCCACACTTGCTCATGTTGCTTCAAGCTCTCTTCAATCTCATCGATCATGGGAAAGTAGGGTTCTCCCATCCCGAAATGTTCATAGTCTTTTCTGTCAAGAAGGGAAAGAGTGTGAAACATCTTTTAAAATACTGCCTCATTCATGTTATTCTTAGTAAGTGTATCAAATCATGTATTTCAATTTCTAAGACAATGGTAAAAGAATATTAATAAGAATATGAATTATTATCAAAATGATCATAATTATAATTATAATACTATTAAAAAATAACAACAAATAACGAATTAGAATAACAAACTTGATGCTATCTCGTGATTCCATCAGCTGATCCCATTCAAATCGCTTCTCCCGCACGAGCGTGATGGCTGCTTGTATGCGCTCTGAATCCCCCTCCAGCTGGTCCTCCTTTGGCTGAAGCTGCTTCCATCTCAGACCAAAGTCCTCAATCTCATTGTTGAAATTATTGGTTTGGCTTTGAAGGTTGGCTTTGATGGCTTCAATCTGTTCAAAAAGGGTGGATATTTTTTTTCTTGCAGTTCTTGGATGATGTTAATAGAAAAGATGGCAAATGCTCTTTCAGGCTACATTCTGTGAACACTTATTTGGCCTGAGTATAAATGAAGAGTATCATATATACAGAAAAATCAAATAAACATCAAATAAAAGTAATAAATCTCAGTTTTAAAACAAATTTGACATCCCACCTGCTTTGAAACAATCTGCTCATGGTTATCCATAAGGGTCTTGTAGTTATCCCACTGCATTGTAACACGAGACACCTGGTCTACCCTCTCTTTTGTCCAGCTGGCCAGGGTCTTGTTTTTGCGCTCAGCCTCATTAAAACGCCCGACCATCTCCTCTGTTTCTGCCACATATTGTGAATGCTTGTTGCTGGCTTCTGCAATCTCTTCTACAGTCTGTGGTTGTCTTTTGAGGACCTGTTGGATCAGGAATCCCATTCTGTATATGGTGTTTGCAATGACATCCTTTTAGTGTTTTTCATTTCTTTAAATATTCATCTTGTTCTTCTTTTTTTTTCTTCTTTTTTTATTAATGGAAGTTATGGAAATATTCCATACCAGGTAGTTAGAGAAATCACATCTTTTGTCATTCATTCTATCCCGGAGAATTGGAGAAATTATACTCATTGTCATTTATTCTATCCCAGGTATTTAGAGAAGTCATATCTATTGTTATTCATAACAGGATAACATGAGTCTATCAAAAAAAGCAACTCCCCCTAACCCAAACTCAGTTCACACTATCCTTTCCATGCATTGATGAGAAATACTTACACACCATCTATAGTTTGGCACACTTTTAGTTCAACCATGCCTTATAAACATCAAAACATCAAGAGCTGTGCCCTGGTGTCTGTCAACAACAGATGTGCCTAGAGACAAGGAGGAGACAAGCTGCACAAAGCCTGGCATTGAGAAGTCAATGTACTTTAAAAAAAATTCTTATATAACATTCATTACCACACGTCTATTCATAATACCCTCATTCACCCTAATATCTACTCATATCTACCCTTATCATCTTAATCTACATCAAACATCCATTTTTTATCACAAATCTACTCTAAATCTACCCTAATCAATGACAGATCACAACCAAAATCTAATCACTTTGTCACTGGACCATCAGTGATCATTTATATAATTCAGGTGAAAAAAACAAACAAGAAACCACTGAACCAGGAAGGAACTAATAAATCCATTACAATACAGTACTTCCACCATTGGCAAAGGTAAAATGATAAAAAGAAAGAAAGCATATCACTCACTTCTATTGCACTTTCTGTAAATTTCTCAATAGCATTAATGTCCTCAATGATGGCATTATGCAGACTCTGCACCAGTATGTCCCAATATCGGCGGTTCATGATCTCTAGTTCTACACGTAATGGCTGGAAGCTGATGCTGAAGCAGTCAATCTTTTCTTCTGTGCTTGGCAATTTGCCAATCTCTTGGCCCTTGGCCTTTGAGGCTCGGAAATTCCTGAAGATAGAGATATCAGTTCACAGATAAATTAAATACAAGCTACTTTCTTTAGCAATTTTTTCTTTCCTATCAAGAGGACTGTGAGTCTGTGAGTCTCAGAATCTGAGGATTTATGTGAAAAGATTTGACTTATCTACATATATTAAAATTATGTTTGTAATACAATCAAAATTAAATTTCTATTTTCAAGAGGTTGTCTCAGAGTTTTTTTTTCATTATATTAAGAAAAATCTATTACATAAACTACCATTAATTAAATCTATAATCTCAAATGTAAAATTTGCTTTTACCTGTCCCAATCTTCTGCAACCTTACAGTGCTTATTCACTAGCTGTTCAATGTCACATGACCCTAGGGCACACAGGTCAACAAAACGTTCCTTGACCTTTTCCAGTCTTTCAAAGAGTTCCTCTGCTCTCTGAAACAGCTGTGTGAAGCGGTGGGCATTTCGGTCGACAATAATGGGGAAAACAGGGTGGTCATTCACTTCACTAACCCCCTGGTCAAAAAGAAAAATAAATAATATCAGTAAGAAAAAAATATCAGAAACAAATAATAATAAAAAAATATATAACAACTATAATGATAATAACAATCATAATAATGATAATCACAACATTAATACTCACTACTTTGATGATAATAAAAAAGAATTCTGATTACTATGATATTACTGTAGTAATGATATTAATAATAACAAAATCTAGAACAAGACCTGCTTCATGATTGAGAAATAAAAAAAAATAATTACAACAAACCTTAAAGTGATAGGGGAGTGCAAGGAACCGTTTCAATTGCCCATAATACTTCATTCGTATTTCTTCCATGGGAGGACGAAACTGTAGTCTCTGTTGCCTGTAAATAAGAATAAATAATAATAATAATAACAACAATAGTAACATTAATGATAATAATGATATTGATAATCATAATAATAATAGAATTAATAAAAATAACAATAATATAAATAATGATGATAATAATATCAATAATAATAATAGGACTGATGATAACAATAACAATAGTAATAATATTTTCATTTTCATTTTCATTTTCATTTAATTTTCAATTTTATATTCTTATCAATAATAATTATAATAATAAAAATAATAATAATCATCATATTAAACTAATTCTTTTTCTTTCTGGTTGATGGGCAGGAGAGACAGAGGAGTCTATAGTTTAACTTGATCTAACAGCACAGAACTTATAAGTAAAGTATCAATCAACAATAAATGTCCAAAAATGCAAATGAGCCCAAATTCTAATTAAAAAATCATAAAATGTCCACACACAACCACATCACGGCAAAACCCACCTATAAGTTAGTTCCACCTTGAACTCCGGAAGGTGCTGATTAAGAGCTTCGATCCCCAGTTGGTACTGATGCTCCAAGGCCTTATACAGCTGCCGGTCCCAATGGGAACACCAAGATTTCTGGTCAGAGAAGCCCTTCTCATCCAGCTGATGCATAATGGACCTCATCTCTTTCAAGAGCTCCTTCCACTTTGGCTGGTGCCTCAAGAGGTCTGTATTCATCAGTTGGAGTGCCTGGAGATCATATGGTTTTTGTTTGTCTTATTCTTATTACTATTTTCACTTTACCTTTGTCAATTTAGTTTATTCTTGTATGGTCATTACCTAAGTGACAAATTCTGAGATCAAATCATAGTCTTATATTATTCCAATGACTTTCAAGTATTGGTTCATGTATCTAGACTACATACAACTCTGTTCAGTATAGAACAAGCACAGCAAGAACAAAAAGCAGACAGCAAAAGGTAGAAATAACAGAAAGAAAATATTATCTGGATGATAGAATAAAACCAAAGCAAGAGGAAAAACATCTTTCACCACCAAACTTTTCACTGCCTCCTACAAAATATTCTCTCGACTGACCCTTTCCTTAACCATGAGATGACACTGTGCCAGCTGCTTGTTCTCACGAGCCAGCCTCTGTGTAGCAGCTTTGAGTCTGCTTATGTATGAGTCTAATTCTTGTGTGTTTGACCAGGTGATGTTATTTTGTTCCTGTACCAGCCCAGACAATGCCAGGGCAGCTTCCAACATCATCGGTCGCTGGGATGGGATCATCTGGTCTCCTATTGTGTTGTGGAAGTTGGCAATCTGAAAAGTTATATTCATTGGTAAGGAATATCAATTTTGTTAGGCAAGAACAAAACTTATGTGAAGAACATCAAAATTTTCAAAGGCAGATTTTATAGAGATGAAGAGGAATAAAAAGACACAGATGATGAGAGAGACAGAAGATGAAAAAGAAAAATGATTAATGGAAGAAGGACATAAGCCCCTTACCTCTTCAAGTGCTTTTGCCTGCTTCATAAACTTCTGAGCAAGTTTTGCTGTCTTGATAATGTCAGGATGTATTTTGTGGCCTAGAATGGATAGCTGGCTGACCTCCCTCACCAAGCCAACTAGTCGAGGGTTGTAATTTACACGAAGCATTCGACTGCTGCTGAATGACAACACTGGGGAATCTGTGGCAAGGCTGAAACAAGATTGTCTTGAAAATATGTTTCTCATATTTCTTTTCATATAGTGAATTAATTAACCATAAAAAATAAAGAGAAAAAAATAGTTGTATAGAATAATACTTTATGTATCTGCACTAAATATGATATATCCATGCTTTAACAGAACTATATCATTTCATTTTAGCAACATGTCTCTTTACATCTATCATAATACAGAGTTGGGATAGAAAACTGTATTTCTATGGCTGGAGAAATCTGACACTAAAGTCTGGTGCACTAAAGTGGTAGCCTGAACTAATCAAAATTTACCAGATAAAACAATGTATAGGTAAAGCTGTATAACACATATTTCTAAGACAGTGGAAACAAGAAATCCATTCTTTATCTCCCTCTAGCCCCCTTATGAAATACTGCTAGATGTAAAACTGCTCCATGCACAGTAAACTATGCTGAAATTCCACCCACCATCAGGCAGGCCAATGCATGAATGAAGGCTTTTAGATCCTAAGACAGGTTATCAAGAGTAACAGCAGTACATGCAGGGAGAGAGATACCTGTTTCAGAATATGTGTGTGTGTGTTTGTGCATATATGCTTGCATGCATGCCTGCATGCATGTATGCCTGTGTGCCTGCGTGCGTGTGTGCGTGCGTGCGTGTTAGAGTGGTTTAAGAGCCTCTTTCTTAGCACTGTCAGTAATCTGTATTTTTTTCTGAATATAATTCTATGTGTAGGGTGATATAGTCTAAAAGTATCAGCTGTACTCTCATATGACAGCTGGCATAAACCGAACTCTAAACTTATAGTAGAGTGATTCAATACCCAAGTGCCAGTTGGTTTTTAATCAAATTATTAAACAAAAAAAATACTTGAATAGATAAATTGTTCAACATGCAATAGTACCTGAGCTCCTCTGATTCGATCCTCTGTAGCATTTCCCGAGACCAAGAGTCAAATTGGTCATTGTGATAGTCATCAAGTTCCTCACAGAATTCCCCAATGTGTCGTTTCAAGTCATCATAGCCGTTGAGATCACACAGCAGTGCATCAGCTGTCTTGCCTAGCATAAGAGAAGAAATGGGTTTATGAAAAATTTTGATTAATGTGTGTGTCTGTGTGTGAATTACATATGCTATGTAGTTAAAAGCTGATAACTACAAGAATAGGCCATGATATTCCATTGCTATAGTGTATCAAAATACAACATTTTCAACTTATGACAGTTATATTACTCAAGAAGTAAATACATTACAGATAATATCCCCAAAAGATAGAAGAAATTTCATTTAATTTTGTATAAATTCTAAAATGAGATTTCCATAAAAAAGAAAAGAAAATCATACACTTACCAATGTCCAACACTTTTGCATGAATGGGTTTAACCCAATAAATGTTGCTGACTACTTCAGGTACATTTGCCAGACGTCTTGGCCCATTAACAGCTGTGCTGCTAAAATCAGAACTAATTGTGCGAATGTAACTGCTAAGTTCACTGAGTAGCATCTCCCTTTCAGAAAGAAGTTCTTGCTGTATGCTCTCACGCTTGATCAATTCCTTGTACCTCTTGAATTCCTGCATCAGCTGATAAGCACTTGAGTTCATGTTTCTAAGCTGTCCTCTCAATTTGCCTGCAATCCTCTGCTCAGCTGGCTTGAGTGAATTCTCAAACTGGCGAACTGCTGCTTGCCATAGAGGTTCTGTGTAAGGATTATACTGAACGGGCTTTAACCCAGTGAATGGCTTGAATGAGTCAGCTGTTTTGAGCTCCTCCTGTTCACTAATGGACAAAAGTCTAGTCAGCTGTTTATGCAGAGTCCGAAGGCTTAGAATTTCATTCAAGCGTTTTGAAACATTTTTGCAGTATTCAGGGACGAATGTTTCATTTTCCCACATCTGATCTACACCACTCTTCCAAAATATGCCGGTGAGTTTGTTGCAGCTATCCACCCAGCGATCACACAATGCAATTCCTTCTGACAGGTTCTTCTCGATCTGTGTGAACTGTCCACCCCACAGATCTTCCTCGTTTAATTTTCCCTAAAAAATGTGTCAACATTGAAAAAAACAAGTGTACAAAGCAATCAGAGAAAATATCTTAATTTTCAAGTATGGACAAAAATCACATCCATCTATATACCCACACATTAATTTAATTTGTCTGTATACTTAGTGACAAAGTAGATACCCAAAAATAATCAGTAACACCTAACCTGGACATAGCGTGTGATCTGATTTGCTATGATATCCAGAAGGTGCTCCATACGAGACTGTGGGTAGTCTAACCTCCACAGCTCATCCAAAGAATTGTGGGCATTTTCCAAGATGTCTTCAGCATCTAGGAGGGACACAGCATCCAATCCACTGCAAAAAATGAAACATTTAACTATATCCTTCTTTATATGATATTTAGAGAAGTATACAGAATTAGATGGTAAATGGAATGAATGCATTATCTTTAATGCTTTGCATTATGATAAGTATGAATTAACTGTATATGCAATAGCAAAAAAATATGAAATCATTCTAAGTTGCATCTTATATTAAATTGTATCTTTTAATCTATGAGAAAAAGAGTTATATAAAGGAAGATTAAAATATCATCAGGATAATTTCCAGGGTGGACAAAATTCTTTTACCTTTGGCATAAGGGAAGCATAAGGTTTTGAAAGCAAACCATTAAAATAGTGCATATGGTACACTTGAAATATGTTACATAATATCTCTGCTTACTTCTCTCTTTGTATTACTCTCTCTTACTTTATTCACTAATCTATTAATCACTGTCCACACCAAATATCCTTTCTACAAAACCATAATTTAATTGAGGCACTGTAAAAGTCTAAAAAATTGAAATATAATTTTTAAAAAAAATCAATAAAAAGAGACATTTGATTTTGGGATTAAACATTCAGCATGAATGATACAAACCTGAATTCTTTTGCAATTGGATCAAGACAGTTGTAAAAGCCCTGAGCCATATCCTTCTCATCCCGATTCTTGGGGTTGTTTGCCACATCAGCCCAGTACTGGGTTTCATCCTTAACACTCAGAATTCCTGTTGGTATTCAGATTTCACTTATCAGGGGGGGGGATCTTCCATGGAACTTAAGAAAATAGAAAACAGTTATAATCAATGGATTTTTTCCATTTTACAAAAAAATGGGACATCATAATACTTTGCCAATTCAAATTCTTATTGATAAAATAATCTGTGCATTATATATCAAAAAGTTATATGATCTATGACTTAACAATTCATTGGTTTCCCCATAGTAGACTTTGCATTGTAGATATAAAAATCTTACTCCTTTTTCATACTATTCAACAAATAAAACTTTCTTAATAAATTATACACTCTTTCACCTACCTGCTAAATGTGAAGATGAGGCTCCTTTATCTGATGCTCCCTCTCCTGAAGACTGTTTACGTAACATGCTTCCAAGTCCTTCGGAGAGTTCTGTCACTAGGGACTGAAGTCTGGGGTCTAATGTTCCGCTCCATTCTGAATCCTGGTAAAAAAAAAAGGTAATTCTGAAGATTCGCTTGTTGTTGCAAATATCATTTCCATTATCTGAACCTAAACTTTTTAATCCTGCTTAAGCAAAGCACACCATAGATCATTAATATTTTCTGTTCATGGGATATAATTTTTATACTGTCAGTTTTACATACTAAATCCAATGGTTATAATATAGTCGTGTGTACCTTTAGTAATATTGGAGCATAGAGAGTCTGAAGAGAGTGATAGAGTGAAGATATTGGAGAGTCGATCATTGACGAGACAAATACATCTGCCAAGTTGTCTGCTGTGATGACATCAGGTTTTATTTTGAAGAAAACAAGCACCTTATCCTTTGTGGCTGATGAATCAACCTACAGTGAGAAGAAAGTTCAAAATCAAATTTACAATATCAAAATCAAAATACTGTTCAACACTTTTCACATTCCTAAAATGAAACTTGCCTTGGTATTGAAAATGATGCGTCCTTCATTTGGCATCGACTGAGCCCCTAGGAGCTGGCAGCTTCCCGAATCAAGGAAGTTATTCAGACTAGGGTCATCGACCAAGCCATTCAAAGAGGGCTCAGACAATGGGATGCCAAAGTAATTCCCTGAAAATTCATAAACAAAAGCTAATGTAAATACATGATCATAAGTGTCCTTTCTTTTTGATAAATGGTAGGGGCAATATATATATATATATCAATACTCTACTCAGAACCTTACCTGTTGTTGTTAAAATAAAATTCTTTCTCACATCAGAGGTTTCCATCTTGGTAAACTA
>BOPN01004227.1:47500-55000 GCA_017312705.2 Penaeus japonicus | reverse complement strand
TTTCTTTCTATCTTCGTGAACTAATTAACTTTTCTTTCTAAGTAGAACCGTTAAAGCTATCTTTTCATCATTTAAATTGCACGTGAATTAGTACAATAGCATGGACAAGAATAAAAAATAATTATATCTACGATATAAACTGGAAGAGGAAGATCATTACGAGATCTAACTTTAGAAGCACCTGCAAACAAAATGAAATACAATAATACCCATATTTCACGAGATATCTATACAACAGATATAAGAAGGTTCTTGGAATTTTCATTACAGGGGCAGCTTTCGAAGAAAAAAAAAATCAAATCAAACCGTTTAATTAAAATCCTTACTTAGGAACTCTATCTACAACCAAGGATTGCTGTAATGCTGCACATGAATCACGCGGACGCAAAGTGAAGCTTCCTTGACTTCTTCCGGATGATCAAGGGAAGTGTTGACCCGAGGAGGTGCGCGGCCCAACTGGGAATAATCTTGGTGACCCCAGGAGGTTCCCAGCCAATTTGCACTAAGGTCTGTAGAATCATAGAAATGTATAAAAAAAGGCACGTAAAGACATTCTATATTTAAGGTAAATTAGGAAGCAGTAAAAATGTGCGCTTAAAAATTTAGGCGAGTTAATAGATTACACCCCAACCCGGGCCCCCTTGTAGCCGTGAAGCCCACAGATCGGTCCAATTGGCTTGAGGCCGGCCTGATCATGGTACTGGCTAATAAAATACGGAAGCTACTTGTCGCCACATTGTCAGGCAATTACGACCCTGGCAATATGACAGTTTACGGTGTTTATAAAGTTGAAGAACCAAAAATAAGACTAAAATATAGTAATTTTACATTCCTTTGATAAAATTAGTATTTTCTATATTGTTGCAGTCTTCATACTGCAGTGATACAGGCCTAAACAACGTATATTAATGGTGTCCTCAGATATAACTCCCGGAGAATCCTCAAGTACAAAACGGGCCTAAGCATGTCGGTTGGTTCCTTCATGTCATTCTTGCCTGCTCAAGCCACGTGAGAAGATGAAGATGGTTGTTGCCCTTAGGACTTTGTAGGCACTGTTCATTCAAAACGGTAAAATCCGATAGCTACACCCATATATTACCGGTACTTTGTAGTGACCCCTTCCCTCAAAACCCTTGGCACTTGCTATGTTGCGTTATGATTAATCCAGGGGATACCAGAGTCAGACTAAGACTGGTTAATCCCCGAGGCATAACAAATAATGGTGCCAAAGATCCTTGGCCCTTCCAAAAGTGTCCGTCGGAGGTTCCAATGCTTCTCCCTCGGTACTTCCAAATTGTGCCATTTCGACATTTCCAATGGAGTTCCCCCAGTTCAAACGAGTGTGCCTCTTTGCCCCTTCAAACGGTGACTGTCGACCATTTTAAGTACATTCAAACAGTGCCTGTTGACTCTTAAAATACTTTAAAAGGTGCACATTCGGTGCTTCAAGAGAAACCTCATTTAGCCCTTTCAATGATTCCTCTTTGGCCCTTTCATTGGTATATGGACTTGACTTTTTTTTTCTTTTTTTTTCTTTTTTTTTTGGCCTTGCCAAGAATGTGTCTTCATCCCTTCGATTAGTGCCCACAATCCCTTCTCTTTGGCACTCTCAGTGATGCCCTTCGGTCCCTCCCATACTATCTCAGATGACATTGTAAGACATATAATGATTAAGGTGCCCCCACTCTATCTCTCTCTCTCACCTTCTCTCTCTCTCTCTCTCTCTCTCTCTCTCTCTCTCTCTCTCTCTCTTTCTCTCTCTATCGTTCGTTCTCTTTCTCTCACTCTCCTTCTCTCTTTCTCTCTATCTATCGATTTATCTATCTATCTCTCTTTCTCTATCTCTCCCTCCCTCCTCTATATCTCTCTCTCTCCCTCTCTCTCTCTCTCTCTCTCTCTCTCTCTCTCTCTCTCTCTCTCTCTCTCTCTCTCTCTCTCTCTCTCTCTCTCTCTCTCTCTCTCTCTCTCTCTCTCTCTCTCTCTCTCTCTCTCTCTCCCCTCCCCCTCTCTCTCTCTCTCTCTCTCTCTCTCTCTCTCTCTCTCTCTCTCTCTCTCTCTCTCTCTCTCTCTCTCTCTCTCTCTCTCTCTCTCTCTCTCTCTCTCTCTCTCTCTCTCTCTCTCTCTCTCTCTCTCTCTCTCTCTCTCTCTCTCTCTCTCTTCCTCCCCCCCTCTCTCTCTCTCTCTCTCTCTCTCTCTCTCTCTCTTTCTCTCTCTGTCTCTCCTCTCTCTCCTCTCTCTCTCTCTCTCTCTCTCTCTCTCTCCCTCTCTTCTCTCTCTCTCTCTCTCTCTCTCTCTCTCTCTCTCTCTCTCTCTCTCTCTCTCTCTCTCTCTCTCTCTCTCCCAGCTTAGAGCCAGCGATCCTCACAGAGCAGACGTGCTTTGTCCCTCTCGTGACCTAGTGACCTGACCTTAGGTGACCTGATAATCCTGACAATTAGATCTTAATGAATCTATCAGATAGATTGTGAGCCAGTGAGTGACGCTTTGTCTACATAAGTGCCATGGTGATTACAATTTCTATAGTGATAAAGTGATAGAAAGTGAGTGAAATTCGCACCGGAGTTGATCACAGCTTTAGCGTGCGAGCTGGTTTTTGGACCGGAGCGTCTGTTTGATAACGCCCCTTGTCAACAAAGTGAGGTCGGGGAGTGACCGCTAGGGTCAATCCCAATCAAATAGAGGGATAGCAATACAACCAAAACAACAGCATACCCTGAGCGTTCACCTGTGTTGACCTTGTCGGACCCCAGGCATGCCCTGGAGGCACCTGGGGAATACCCTCCCCGGGTTAAATCTGACGTCATGGCTAGTGCTGCCATACCGGCGTCTGAGGCCCGACCGAACCAGGAATGGAAATGGAAAACGAACCCTTGACAAGTAAAAGGCCAGCAACACTCAGCAACGAAGACATCACCATGGATTGCGGCAACAACGGCGACCCTAACGGGAAATGCGAAAACCCGCAAAAGAAATTGAAGAAATCCACAAACGACACTGAGGCAGAACCGAAAGAAAGGGAGAATGATATTCCCCCACAAGACGAAACTGACGGCGACGGATTCACACTTGTGCAAAACAAGAAGAAGAAGAACCCAAAGAAATCGAACGCTGAAGCCGGACCACTGGAAAACGGACAAACTCGCAACAACAACCGACGGCCCTTACGACCTGCAAAATGTGAGGAAGGCTACATACCTCAAGATCAGAGGGTAAGGCTAGACTTTCCGAAAGACACAGATGTTGCCTCGAAATACAGATGGCTGTTGCATGCCACGAAACAGCATCATGGCACCAAAATCATATTCAGGAGAGATGAACACACCTACATAATGGTTGAAAGCAGAAGATGTAATTAAAGATCTTCTCTGAACACGGAATACGGAACCCAAGCTCCAATGAACCAACAGCACCCAAGGCCAAATCGCCAAGGGTCGACATAGACCATTTTTGGGCTTAGTGTTCATCAAGAGGTGAGCATAATAGAAGCCCATGAACACCTGGCGAGGCCCAAGCGCCTGAAGGGAAAAGAGGCAGTGGTGGCCGAATGGACAGGACCCGAGCCTCCCCCGGAAAAAATCTGGGTTCCTGGGGCCTACCGCCCACTGCGGATTGCTTACTACAATCCGCCTGCACGGCGTTGCTACAAATGTCAACGTTGGGGGCACGTGGCTGAAAAATGCAGGTCTAAAACCTACTGGTGCGGCATCTGCGCAGGAAAAGCACCTCACAGAAGAGTGCAACAACAAAATTGAAAAGGGTGAAAAAATCCACGAGCAGTGCATAAACTGCTACAAAAAGAGCGTACGAGCATGGCATCAAGACTGCCCAAATAAACCGTCTATCGAGAGCAAGGGACCACAACGACTACCATTGCGCGCACACAACAATGCAACGCATCAGGCTGCCGCGCCAAGTGAGGTGCCCGCGGTAATGCGTGGCACCAGGTGCGTCGGAGCGGTGCATCTCATCCCGAGGGGCATCAGGCCGACAAATGGCCGAAATTAGGCCACAGCCAGGCTGCTCGGCCAGTTGAAAACAGTGATAACGCCGAAGGACCAGCAGTCACAAACCAAGACACTGCAAAACAGGCCGGAGAAACTGATAGTGCTCCTGCAGTTATGTGTAGTGAAATAAGTGAAATGATTGATAAAACGGTCAAGGACATGTCAGAAAAATTTGTAGTTGCTCTCGAAAAAAGCACGAGTGAATTTACAAAAACCGTTGAGCAACTAAAAGAAATAATTGAAATACAAAGATCCGAGATCAACGAACTGAAAAAAATTATAGGTATAAATGATAAAAGGAACGCACAAAAAATGAGCAGGGGATGACGAAGGACGAAACCGAAAGCTTACTGAAAAAAGCTGTCGCTAGATCATTCAGTGGGAAATCAGTAAAAGAACTAATAGGAAATAAGAACTTATCCGAGAAAAAGAAACAGGAAGTTCTATTCAGCTTTAAGATGGTACACGAACACATAGAAAAAATAAAAACGTATCCCCAGTTTAAGAATGGATGACGCTGAGGTGACGAACTATAAAGGGATCACCCTCCTGAGTTGGAAAATTGCCTCACTTAGGAAGCGATTACCCGATTTGCGCGAGAAAGTGTCCAACGATCACATTTATGTGATTTGTCTACAGGAATGCAGATTATCTAAGGGTGAGCATGTACCTAAAATATTGTCCTATATATCGTACAAGCTTCAAACGCATAACTCGTGTGTTATGTATGTCAAAAAGACTTTGCCGCATACAGTTTTACCTCATAAAGGTCAAAGTAAGGGTACACAGTTCCATGGAATTATATTGGAACCTCGACGCTTAATGTGATTCATCTGTATGCACAAGCAAATCTATTTGACGTAGATGCGTTGCCCGACTGCATTTACTCAGAACCTACCGTTATGGTTGGAGACTTTAACGCGCGCCACACTCAGCTCGGTGATCCCGTTCGCACCAATAGAAATGGATCGAGACTTTTAAGATTATTAAGCAGTCATGACTTTGTACAGCTGATAGGTAATGATGAGCCCACCCATAAATGTGGAGGAATTCTTGACCGATGTATTGGTTTTCATTTGTATGACACCGGGCATACATCCAGGATTACTGACGACCTAATGTCCGACCATTTTGCTCTATTGTCGGAGATAAAAGTTCCCTGTAATGCTCAGCTCGCGATTTTAAGAGAGGAGATAAAAATCCCAGTTGACAAGATATCTGATTTTGTTCAGTATATTGACGACTGGTACGCGAGTTATTATCCAGTCTGCCCATGTAGCTTCAATGATGATCTGGTCTCTAAGATACACAAGTATCAAGACATTGCAATCAAGAATGTAAAGAAATCTCGCGTCCCTCCCTCGAACTTATATAGCAATAACAAAGATTCTCTATTATCAACCTTAAAACACACTGCTCGAAAGATTGGTAGGGCATACAGAAGAAACAGAACAGCTCCCTTACTGGAACTGTTTCAGGAGGCTCTTCAAGCAGTTCGAGACAGAGTCGAATTATTGCAACAAGAAAAATGGGAGAAATTTATCAATTCACTAAATAACTCAACACCAATAGGAAAAGCATGGGAGGATATTAATAGGATAAAGGGAAAAGATGATTCCAATGCACATCCAAATCCTCGAGAAAAAGCAAATGAGCTCATCAACAGATATGCTAGGATATCCAGCCCTGACTCACTGAATAGTGAGTCAGCTGCTCTCTTACGCGAATCTTATGCAGGCATGAGGGAATTGATTGACTCGATGATTGAGCAGTATGATGATTGCGATGTTTCGTTTACTGAGACCGAGCTTGATGCTGCCCTCACCAGAGGCAATTCAACAGCTCCTGGCGAGGATGGCATCACGTATGACGTCATTAGACTACTCAGAAATGTCCCTGGTGATCCTGTTCTACGATTGTTCCGACTCATTTATGAAAAGGGTGTGCTACCAATATCCTGGACGCAGAGTATTATAACACCAATACCAAAGACAAATAATCCAGGGGAATACAGACCGATTTCCTTAACTAGTTGCCTTTGTAAAACTTTTGAAAGAGTCATACTAAATCGGCTATTATTTAGAATCAAAGATAAAATGTCGCCAGCTCTTTATGGATTTATGCCAGACAAGAGTGTTCAAAATTGTATAACAACATTTCTGTCAATTCTTGGAGGCAATGGGTTCACTATTTTCCTGGATTTGAAGTCTGCATTTGATACAGCAAATAGGCAAATAATCCTACACGAACTAGCCCTGATGGGAATCGGGGGACGTATATTACAGTGGATCAATGGATACTTCCAGAATAGGCAATCAGCCGTAGTGTTTCAAGGCTATAAGAGCGAACAGAAGGCCAGTATTGCTCGGCACTCTAAGGGGAGTCCTAAGCCCTCTGTTATTTAACGTATTGGTAAACTCCCTTATCAGACGTTTTAAACAACAAGCCAATGCCACGATCATAAGCTATGCTGATGATATACTGATTCATGCTAGAAATTATCAAGACTGTTTATGTGCACTGCAGACAATATCGACGGTCTGCAATGAACTAGGATTGATTATTTCAATAGATAAGACCAAGGTATATAGTCACAATGTAAAAGATCGAGATAAACAGTTCACTATAGATAGTGATAGTATAGCTCAGGTTGAATCATTTCGATATCTCGGAGTAAATATTCCACATACGGCCGAAGATGTTGAGGTGATCAATCAAAAATGTAAGAGTAGACTAGCTGCCCTACGAGCAGTTGCTGGTACAATGTAACTTCGGGGGCAAACATACGAATTGTAAGAATGATGTATACAGCTTACATAAGACCCCTCATTGATTATGCTGCACCTGCTCTAATAACACAGCCATCCCGAACAATTAGAAGGCTAGAAGTAATGCAAAATGTGGCAATGAGGATAACTCTGGATGTCCAAATACTACTAAGGTCTTGAACATGAGGAAAGAACTCGGATTGCCAAGCATTACTGATAGGATCACAGAAATCAACACAATGACAGCAATAAAATTATTAAGATCGTCAGATGATAGTATAGCCAAGGAATCTTTGTTAAATTGCCTTTCCACGGGGCGCCACAGATCTGCTTGGGTCAAGAAAACATGCTCAGAGCTTCGAAACCATGATATGATAGAGTTCTGCAAAGGCATCCCTCAAAAACATTCTGTTCCGCCATGGGAGATAAAGCACTTCGACATCATCAAAGCAAGTAACCCTCCAAAAACAAATTGAAAACAACGCTCACCTGAAAGCTAAATTAAGAAAGGACATTCTGAAGCAAATTCACGAGATTAAGCAAGAGTATGAGATAAAACAGCTTATCTTCACTGATGGGTCGGCAGACACAGGTTCAGCCGCATGCGCTGCAATCGTATGCGATGCCACTGAAGCGATTAGCGATGTTGGTTTCAGACTCAACAACTGGGCGTCCATCCTGCAGGCAGAACTGTTTGCTTTACTTGTTGCTCTTAAGATAGCCATCGC
>BOPN01004227.1:12500-17500 GCA_017312705.2 Penaeus japonicus | reverse complement strand
GTTTGAGCTTTTATGTGGTGTTTATGAAATTTGGTTGATGTGCTTTTATTTAATGCACCAGACGTGGTAATGGTTACCGGTTTTGGTTGGAGAGCTTTCGTAGTTTGGTCTTTTTATGTGTGATTATTATGCGAAATGTTCTAAAGTTTGTAAATTGGAATGATAATCATCTGCGTATTCTGGTCACTTTCTGGTATGTGTTTATTGTAATTTGAGGGTAAAGGTATAGGACTCATAGCTCTTTCAAATCGACATATTTTTCTTGGAGTCGGGATCATTCTACATTACATATAGGCGTTAATTATATAGTAAATGCATTGCACTGTCGGGTCAACACCTGAGGGCGGCAGAGAATCGACCTAGGGTAGTTATGCTATACATAGTAAATGTTGGTTATAGGTCTAGTTGCACACATCTATATGATACAAGGGAATTAGTACATGTAATCTACAGAACATAATGATTTTAAATGTTTGTTTAGTATTTTTTGTATGATTATTGTACATATTTAACCCTTTCCCGACGGGGCACTCGCTACGCGAAGACCCCAATGCCGGGCGATTGCAATATTGCATTAAAATCGTCATACTGGCTTGACGCCCCGGCATCGGGAGTTTGGCTGTGTCACACGGGTGTGACGCGCCGTCGTCATAGGGTTAATACATTTAAGCCTGTTTTAACCCATAATTTCCCTGATATACTTCACACCCTCCCTTCCCCGCTATCAGGACTTTAACAATTCTCTGATGATGCATTCAAACCAAGAAATCTCTCCCTCTGAATTTCAGGTGTTTGTAAATTTCTAGAATAAGTCTGCATCATAAAACCCATTGGTATGAGTGGATTCTTTATGATGTCTACTAACCAAATATAGTAATATTACTTAATGCAACTAATAAACAAGTACAATATGAGTGTCTAAAAATGTTCACTGTCTGCAAAGGCCCCACCACCCCCTGGCTAGGGCTAACCTGAAGACTAGGGAAGGTTTGGTTGGTCATTGGGTTAGGATTTTGTAAATTCCCACCCAAAAGCGCTTCTTACCGTGCAACTGTGATCACTGTGTGGTATGCCACGCAGGTGAGTAGATTGTACAGTAACCACACATTTTTCAACTATATTTTCCACAAGACAGAAATGTACCATGTTATGTGTAATCACTTTAGTAGACATCAATAAAATTCCATTTTTTGATAGGCCATTTACCAATTTTTCTCTGTGATTTCCCTTCCAACATATCAGATCTGATATTTTTGCCATTGTTAGGTTCCATTGACTAAAACCATCATGAGAGCACACTAGACATCACAAGGAATCTGTCGAAACCAGTTTTGATGGATTCTATGATACAGACCTATTCTAATAATTTACCCACTGACGTAGTGGATCATTTTTGGCAATCATTCAGAAGTGATGCACATCACTGATACTTACAATTTTGGCATCTGTGGATTACTCTTCTATAACTGTCCAGATATTTTACTTTTAGTCCACAAAAGCTCTACAGTAACAATATTAGTGAGAAAAGCTATCAAACCTCTACCATCTATATTCTGGCAGGATAGAGCTCATAGGCCTCCCAGTTCTAGCTCTGTGGTGCCAGATATGTGGTGAAGGATTGATGGCCATTGCTTGAAGCTCTGCTGCTAATGTGGTGCCCACCAATTTTCTTTGAACTTCAGTATAACCCCAACTTTATTAAGGTTATAAGGGTTACTGCCCCAGTAAATTACATTGAGTCTCTGATGATATTAGTCAAATTTATCGTTATCTTTTTTTATATTAACCCATTGAGGACAGCGCGCCATACGACCTAACTGGTCGTCAGGGCGGGTGGTCTTGGGCACTAATGGCACTGGCTAAAAATTAGAGTGACGGGGAGGGGTTTTCTCTGCCCTCTGGGTAGCACAGACTAGCCCAAGCAATATTTATCCATAAATCCATAAAATGTAGGTTTAGGCTGACTTTGGAACCCTGTAGCTCAGAAGCTAGTACTGTTACTGCCATAATACTTCAGGACTGTGTGTGCACTTCAACTGTGAGCAGATCCTGATGTTGCGTCATGTATGCATTGACTGCTGTCTTTTAGGGCTAATCTGTGCCGACATGTGTGTCATGACACCCGTACACAATGGGTTAATATTCAAAAGAAATTCCCATGATAAACTCCATGTCCATCACAAGGCTGTTTGAGCTAATATTTTTGGTGTATATATGGTTTCTGTGGCCAAAATTTTCTACATGTCCACAGTATGCAGTACAAGCAGTCCATCCATGCCAAAACGATTAATATTGGGGACATGAAGTATTTATATTGTTGTTTTGTAATGCAGCAGCTATTATGGATGATCTGGATCTAGACAGAGGAATGGGATTTCAGGTAAAACAGGAACTTCAATAAAATTTGCTAATTGTAGATATGATTTCATGAAAAAAAAAAAAGTTGAAGCAAAACCAGTGCATAGCAGAAGAGGAAGATGAAAATTATAAGATTGTTATCTGCGTAAATTTATTATTGATATGAAAGTAATTAAAATTTATTTAAGGTTATTGAATGTAGAAATGAATAAAACCACAGATATAAGTTAAATTTTATAATATAAAATAGTGATACAAGAAAGAAGTAATTTGAATATTACTGAGCTTTGACAAGCAATATCTCCCTATTGTATGCAACAGATTTAAGGAAGTTACTTGTGTAACTCGACTTCCTTGTAATAAGATACAGGTGTTATTAGGTCTATACTTTTACCATTTAATCTTTGTTTTGGTTACAGTATTAGATAATTTATTTCTAAACATGTTAGAATTGTTACTTTTAATGAAGAATAGGTATTTCAATACAACATAAAAGTAAAAAAAAAAAAAAATTGTAAAATTGTCTTTAAAGGATAAATATATGCAGACATTATCAGTATCCTATAGGTCTTTTTATACACTTTATTGTAGAAATTAATCAGAGGAAAGTATTTTATCAATAATTATTATTGCTTAATTAAATTGTCTAAATCATTTGAAGATATTTCTGAGATGACTATGCACAAATGTTTTTGCAACTATTAAATCATATCACCAACACACCCAATTGAAATCTTATTCCCTTTTCAGAGACTTCATTGAGAGCAGCTATGTGGGTCTAAAGCAAGCCAACCCAAAGTTCCCCATTCTCATCAGGGAGTGCTCTGGTGTTCAACCCAAGGCCTGGGCAAGATATGGTACGACTTCTTAGACATTTTTTAATATACTGAAATTAGAGGCTTAATTGTTAACCATAAGATTGAAAACATTTTTTTGTTCTTAGAAGATCTTCACCCATTCGCACCGGTTGACTTGCTATCATGTTCAGTGGTTTTTGGGTCAGACGCCAGAGACAAGATATTTAACCCACTCACGCCGGATGACGTGCTGACACGTTTACGTGGTTTTCGCGCGTCCGGCCGCACATGAAGATATCTGGCCAAAGGCGGGGCGCTCGGTGTGGCGGCAGCAGCCAAGCTCGCGGCCACGTGCGCCGAGAATCTCAAAGCGTTCGGATGATGCGTTCGAAAACCTCGGTATAGCGACCGTGCAAAGCCGGAATGGCCCCGGCGTGAATGGGTTAATCAAGGCCGGGGCGCCGGGTGAGCGAGAATATCTAGGCGTTTGGCTTATGCGTTTGAATACCCTGGCATTCCGACCATTTAGACCCGAAATAGCGAATGGGTTAAAGGGTGTTTGCAATAGGGTTTTGTTGCAATAGCAACAGTTTGTCAGTCAAAAGAAAAAGTTTTATGTAGTACATGGATTTAATGGAAAAAGTATACAAGTATGAATTCTCATAACATATTGTAAATATATCCTGTTATTGCTCCATGTTAACCCATTCATGCCGGTTGATGTCCTATCACGTGGTCAAAAAATATCCCCAGTCCCAGGTGACGTCCTGAGACAGTGTGCATTTTCTTGCTGATTCTGGGAGGGACATCAGTAATAGGTCGCTAGTGTTTTTAAATATAATTATTTTACTTATATAATTTCTTAGACTGTTACTTTAGGTGTTTGAGTCTCACAAAATGAGATGTCACAAAACTATGTGATATTGATAACATTGTGGCAATTTCAGCTTCTTGATCAGTTGTATAAAAAGATGAGTCGAAAAACTATTTTAAAATCAAATGTGGTTGGCCAAGAAATAAAGTAAAAAATTATTAATGCAATACTACTACTAATTTGTCAATTACCTGTGATATCATGAGGTCAAATGTACATAGGTAATCTTTGTTTTGGTAAGAAAAAAAAAAGTATACATGTTTTTTGATACCCCACTAAGAGATTGCCTATATTCTTTACTGCTTTTCATTGGTCTTTTCACATAGAAGTCGAGTTCAATAAAATGATAATAGAAAGGTATTACTGTCACTTTTTTTTTTTTTTTTCTACCTACTAAAATAACTCCACTGAACATGGCAATATTTTTACGTGCCTTTACACTGTAGACTAATTCATGAAAACCATATGAATAGGGTGGGTGAAAAACGCTCTGAGAGTTTCATCGTGGTCCTGTGCAGCAAGAAAACACCCTGGCATGAATCCTTGAGCGGTTATCATCTAGGCAAAAATACATCCCGTTGTGAATGGGTTAGATATTTAGCATGGAAGATAGACTGTTCTTGTTGCTAGACAGCAATTGAATAAAAACTATTAACTAGAATTGAAACTAAATATATTCTTGTTTCACTGTTGCAGAACCCTAATGTGTTTGTTTATTTAAACAGATTTGGGCAAAGAAGCCAGCGTTTCCTTAGAGGGCCTCACTTCTGGTCAAGTTGGAGAAGCTATTCAAAAATTGGCACAGGCCAAATGAAGTGCCACTCTAAACTTTAGCTTTATATGTATAGTGTATATATATGGACATTTATGAGAATAAATGATTAAAATATTTTATTTGTGTTTGTTTGACTAATTCAAATATGTATGTATATAGTCAGACAATAGAAAGCCATCTTCATTATTGTACTGTG
>BOPN01004226.1:112500-115000 GCA_017312705.2 Penaeus japonicus | reverse complement strand
TGGATGAAAGAAATAGAGAGAGAGAGATGGAGAGACGTGAAAAAGAGAGAAGAGAGAGAGAGATGGATGAAAAAGGAGGAAGAGAGAGATAGTTAAGTGGACAAGAGAGAAGAGAGAGAGGAGATAAGAATATTAAATATAATGATAATAAATATGATGAGAATGATAATATCAATAGCAATAATAACAATTATGAAAATGATAATACTATGATGATGATGAATAATGACAACATCGACAGTATTGTCGGTGATGATGAACATATGGACAACGATAATATTAATTATGAAGGCTTTAAATGATAATGGATACTATTCCATTTATATGCATATATATGAATATATAATATATATATATATATATATATATATATATATATATATATATATATATATACATACATATATATATATATATACATATATATATATATATATATATATATATATATATATATATATATATATATATATATATATATATGTGTGTGTGTGTGTGTGTGTGTGTGTGTGTGTGTGTATACACACACACACACACACACACACACACATATATATATATATATATATATATATATATATATATATATATATATATATATATATATATGTGTGTGTGTGTGTGTGTGTGTGTGTGTGTGTGTGTGTGTGTGTGTGTGTGTGTGTGTGTGTGTGTGAGTATGTATATGTATATATATATATATATATATATATATATATATATATATATATATATACATATATATATATATATATATATATATATATATATATATATATATATATATATATGTCTACATCTAAACATATATTAAATATATAGATATATATATATATATATATATATATATATATATATATATATACATATATATCTATATCTATATCTATCTATCTATCTATCTATCTATCTATCTATCTATCTATCTATCTATCTATCTATCTATCTATCTATCTATATATATATATATATATGTATGTATATATATTCATATATATATGTATATATATATACATATATATATATACATATATATATATATATATATATATATATATATATATATTCATATATATATATATATGTATATATATACATATGTATATATATACATATATATATATATATATATATATATATATATATATATATATATATATATACATGCAAACACACACACACACACTCAGATATAAACCCAGCATATATAAAGCGAACCCATCCACCAAGTCCTTATCGCAAGGGTCCCTCTCCTTCTCCCGCGGTTGACGAATTGCGCGGGAAAGTCCCTGGGAGTCGCCGAGATGGTGCAACAGTCTATATTGTAAGTGAATATTACCTTAAGGTGGCATGAAGATGTGTTTCAAGGTTCGCTGGGGGCTGTAAGAGGTCTTAGAGGCCGCGTGAATCTAGTCGGGGTGATTGGAGGAGAGAGAAGGAGGGAGATCGATAGAGTTAGTGGTTTCGTCCATCGGTGTTGTTATTGTTGTTTGTTTGTTGTTTCGACTTTGGTTCGGCTTCTAGTGGCCAAATACGGAGGAGTTTCGGGAATAGTTGGTGATTGGAGGTAGGGATAAGATTTGTGGCGAAAAAGGGTAGTACAGGAAGATATAATTACCAAGAGGAAAATCAGCATTTGAGAGAATAACGTTATTATATAAATGCGACTGTAAACATAGCGAAGAGGCTGCTCACTCAAGAAATGGTTTTTAGTCTCTTAAGTGGCTGATATGACTCGTTTTAGTGTGTATCTGGTGTACATTCTCGCTCTACATCAATGTGGGCCTTCAGAAATGCGCAGAATAGGCTGCAAGAACATATTGAACAAATATTGAAAAACCCAAGGAGTGCAGATTTAAAGCCACAGTCTCTCTCTTCAGAGTTTAGGAATTAATGCAAATCGGCAAAGGCCAGCAATATGTGGTGGCCGCCGCACTCTGTGGTCTGGGAAAGGGGTAAACCTCACCCTTATGTGACCTGGAAAGATGGGGCTTGTTGACCTCCCTGTTGATTTGTGGTCAAAGGAATAATTTCCTCGTAGCCAGATATGTGAAGGGAGATTGTTTGTCTTAACCTAAGTTGCCAGGTAGTGATGGAAGGCCTCTCTGCCTAGCAGCCATGATTAGGACTGCATTAACCCTTTGATGACGGTGTGTCACACCCTGTGACGCGGCTAAATGCCCGATGGCGGGGCGACAACAGTGTGACGTTCCCGATGCAATATTGCATAGGCCTGGCGTAGGGGGTTGCCACTTCTTGCCGGGCCTGTTGGGATTGGGTTATGCAACGCCATGTCATTTGCATGGCACACTGGCAAAGCCAACAAATCTCTCTGTGAATCTTTGGTAAGAAGAAGAAGAAGAAGAAAAAAAAAGGTAAAATCCTATCTGGTAATCATAAAAGAGTGAAGAACCAAAATTCCTTCTCAGCAATGACGATAGAATTAAAAAGAAAGAATAAGAATAAAAAGAAAAAAAAAAAAAAAAACGATGTCAGCTAA
>BOPN01004226.1:102500-107500 GCA_017312705.2 Penaeus japonicus | reverse complement strand
AACATGTCATGGCATTTCGTATGGCTGTCAGACTGGGTGATCGTACATGTATTTGGGTGGCTGGGGCTTGAGTGCATGAATAGCCTGAAGTGTTAGGCCTACGCATTTCAAAATACCCTGGCATTAAGACCAGGCAGAGCCAAAAGTGATCCAACATTTTCCGGCTAAGGCCAATCCAAAACGAGGCCAAACTTTAAAAACCGAGGTTATTGTTTTACTTGCCCAACTAGGCCCCTCCATTGTTACAACTGATCCCAATCAGTTATCAGGTTCTGGAATGTGTTATGGGATATGTTTTGAGGGATATTGTGTGGGATTTGTAAAGTATTTTCTTATCTCCACTGTAGTCTAAGATCAGCAACCACATAGGGTGGATCTCAACAAATAATAAGTTGACTGGGCCAATCCAGAGAGTAGGCTAGCCAGGGAATGAGAGGCCCCGGCTAGCAACAAGGCCTGTTTATTTGCACTCTCTCTCAAATGTCTCAGGACCTCTCAGCAAAACTCTTATCACATTGAACAAACCCATGATCTAAGATGCCTTGAAATATTGAGTTAAGAAAATAAAGGAGATAGAAGAAAATTTTCTACAAGACCCATGCACTATCCATTCAATATGTTTTCAAGGACATGTTCTAGAACTGGAAAAAATATTGAGAGTGACATATTAATTGGGGTTGGGGTGGGGAGGTATTTTGGAGGTCTGATTTAATTGTGTGTAATTTTAAAATTTTATTTTTCATCTTATTTGTGGAGTAATCTTTTTTTTTTCTTAGAATTTTATTATGTATTTTGCAACATTGAATTTTGATACTGTTACCAAAAACCTAGCATTTGCTTTTAAGTGTATTTAAAAAAAATGCATTTGTTGATATGCGAAGATAATTTATTTTATATGTTTTAATCATTTATAATTAATTATATGTGTTGATAAACATTCCTTTCAGAGAGCTGATTAATATTTGCTATTTTTTGTAACAGCACCAAGAGCCTCCAAGTCATCCCCAGGAAACACAAAAGCCAAGAAGGAAAAGGAAGTAAAGAAAGAGAAGAAAAGCCCAGGCAGTCCAAAGGCCAAAAAGGAAACCAAATCCCCAAAGCAAAAAAATGTCAAGAAATCTCCTAAGAGCTCTTCAGATGTCAAAGAATCCCCAAAGAGCTCATCAGATGACAAGAAATCCCCAAAGAGTTCTTCAGAAGACAAGGAATCCTCTGGAGATGAAAAGAAATCCCCAAAGAGTTCTTCAGAAGACAAGGAATCCTCTGGAGATGAAAAGAAATCCCCAAAGAGTTCTTCAGAAGACAAGGAATCCTCTGGAGATGAAAAGAAATCCCCCAAAAAAGAGGCTGCAGAGAAAAGTGAAGATAAGCCAGAGGACCCAGAGAAGAAGGTGGTGAGAAACCCCTTTGCTCCCAAGCCAAAAGGTGCAGCGGATCCTGGCGCAGATTACAATCCTTCCAAAACCAAGTACAATCCCATTAGCGATGCCTTCTGGAAGCATGGTGAAAAGTAAGAAACTTTAGCATTCTTGTAAGTGCTTTTGAATGCTTATTTGATATCTTGATACTTTAATGTCTTTGTGTTGGAAGTGAGGATTGCCTTGTTAACTATATTTAAGAATTACAACCCAATTGAAAGCATTGCTTCCACAGTACATTTTGAATTTCCCTTCCCATTCAATGCATATTTAACCCGTTCCCGACGGGGCCAATCCGGCTTAAATAGACCAAAATTCCGGGACTCTTGAATGCATAAGCCTAACGCGTCGGGATTCTCGGCCGCACTAGCCGCGAGCCAGCGCTGTGCGCTGGCTCCTCCCGCGCCCCGGGCTAGACAAAGTAACGCGTCCCCGTCGTGTAGCCCAAAAACCACTAGACGTGTTATCTTGTCATCCGTCGTTAACAGGTTAACTAGGAAAGTCATATTAATATTTCTATAGTTCCTTATTCTATAATGATGTATTTATTTTTTCAGAACACCTTATCTTGCTTTAGCCAAAACTATGGAACTAATTGAAAGCACAAGTGGTCGTTTGAAGACTATTGAGATGTTGGCAAATTTCTTCAGATCTGTTATAGTTTTGTCTCCGGATGACCTGTTGCAGTGTGTCTATCTGTGCCTGAATAAAGTAGCCCCTGCATTTGAAGGTTTGTTGAATCTTTTTGTGTTCCTTTATTTTAAACAGTTGATTTTTTTTTAATGCATATTCAATAGTTATTTTTTTAATAACAATAAATCCTTTGTTTTTTTGTTGAATGATAATTAAGAGCCATTTGGGGATGCTATTTGATCACCACCTTATCTGTGTAACATAATAAGTATATTCAGATGTTGATATTCCCTCTTAGGTACTGAGTTGGGCATAGGAGAGACCATTCTCATGCGTGCAATAGCCCAAGCCTCAGGACGCAGTGTCGATAAAATAAAACAGGATGCTGAACAGAAAGGTGATCTTGGAATTGTTGCTGAGCAATCCCGGTCAACTCAGAGAATCATGTTCCAGCCAGCAAAGTTGACTGTGAAGAGCGTTTTTGAAAAGCTGAAAGAAATTGCATCCATGTCTGGCAATGATGTATGTAGTATTGATGATTATATTCAGAACTAAATTTTTTGCATCTTAGTATTTACATGAGATACTATCCATGCTTTATGTGTAACATATATTATACTGATACAGAGGGAAGGAATTACAGATAAGCATTTTATTTTCTCTAGGTCCAAAGTAAAAAGATCGACAAGATCAAGGGAATGTTTGTTGCATGTCGATTTTCCGAAGCCCGTTATCTCATCCGTTCTCTCAGTGGGAAACTTCGCATTGGTTTAGCTGAGCAGTCAGTTCTCCAGGTGGGTAGTATTGTGGTTTAATATTGTTTTATGGACTAGACTAAGTTGGTATTACCATAGTGTGCATTATGAAATTCCTGACTCATATGGTTTGCGTTGATATTGTTGACATTGTGATGCTGGTTTTACCTTCCTTATATAGATATTTAGTAATGCATACCTTTTTTCCCATCTTTGTATGTAGGCCATAGCCCAGGCTAGCTTCCTTACACCTCCAGGCCAAGAGCACCCACCAGAAATCATTGATGCAGGCAAGGGAATGAATCCAGAAAAGCTGAAGGCCAAATTTGATGAGTATGGTATGATACTGAAGACAACCTATTGGTGAGTAAGAGTTGGTTTTGTTCTTTAAGCGAGTCATATGCTTTTACATTTTTTCCGGTTTTCAAGATTTTTTAGAGACTGTTTTCATCCTATTTGTATTATTTTTTTTTTATGGATTGAAATCTTTGTAGTGTTATTGTTTTTTCCTGTTCTTATTACTACTTTACTCTTCTTTTGTTTAATGATAGTGGCATTTTAATATCTAAGCCTTTGATTGTTTTAACGAATGTAATCCCCAATTTCAAAGTTTTTATTTTTTTTATTTTATATACATGTAGAAATGCAAGCTCTCCATATGAAAGTACTGATTAGGTTTGCAGTATGTAAATAGTATGTTCTGCTCCAAAACATATGATAAAAAAGGGCAACATCAAAAATTTAGTTTTTGTAACTGGTTAGCTTAACCAATTGATAGCAATGGCATGATTTGCTGTCAAGGCAGCATCAGTCATAAATGCGATGGCACCTTGCCATACAACATAAACCCGCCACATGACTGTATACATAATTTATTAAAACTGCAGCCAATGGGTTAAGGATCGTACAATATATATTTTCGAAATATTATTGCAGTGAATTCCCTTCATATGACAAAATCATACCAGTCCTTCTGACAAAAGGACTGGAGGAGCTCCCCAACCATTGCACTTTGACTCCTGGCATTCCATTGAAACCTATGTTGGCTCATCCTACTTCCGGGGTGTCTGAAGTCCTGAAGCGGTTTGAGAATGCTAAGTTCACCTGTGAGTTCAAGTATGATGGAGAGAGAGCACAGGTGGGTACATTTTTATTCCTAGTGATTGTTGCAGATTCACAGATCTTCTTAAA
The DNA here is from genome assembly GCA_017312705.2 of Penaeus japonicus. Taxonomy (NCBI): domain Eukaryota; kingdom Metazoa; phylum Arthropoda; class Malacostraca; order Decapoda; family Penaeidae; genus Penaeus; species Penaeus japonicus. The sequence goes on along the minus strand of BOPN01004226.1, from coordinate 103,503 downwards.
GAGATGCCATCTTTTTTTCTGCCATGATATTATTTGTTCATGGATTAGAGTCTTTTCATTTCAGCCTGTGTGATAGATTTTTTTTTTTTTTTTTTTTTTTTTTTTTTTTTTTTTTTTTTTTTTTTTTTTTTTTTTTTTTTTTGTTTTTTTATTTATTTTAACCATACATTACAGATTCACTTAAAGGAAGATGGTACAGTTAACATATACAGTAGGAATCAGGAAAATAATACAACCAAATACCCTGACATCATATCCCGATTGAAGAATGCTCTTGGAGAAGATGTCAAATCTTGTGTAATTGACTCAGAGGCTGTAGCTTGGGATCAGGAGAAGAAGCAGATATTACCCTTCCAGGTTCTGAGCACAAGGAAGAGAAAGGTAATTAGATTATTATGGTTGTCTCTTCTTGTACTGAGGCAGTTCACTGTGTAGAGTTGCATTTTGATTTATAAATTTTAGTGATTTTATTTTTTTATATTTTTATTAAAGTTTTGTTTTGTTCAATTTTAATATTATTACTAACAGTAAATTTGTCATTTATATATATCCTGTAAAAGTTTGATGGCTATTTACACAAAATTTAGAGAAAATTTGCAACTAAAATGAAAACCTTAATATTTTCATCAGGATGCTAATGAAAAGGACATCAAAGTACAAGTTTGTGTATTTCCCTTTGACTTGCTCTACCTTAATGGCGAATCATTGGTCAAGAAGTCGTTTGAGGACCGCCGTGCCTTGCTGCGAGATAACTTTAAAGAGGTAGAAGGGGAATTTGTCTTTGCTAAGAGTATGGACTCCACTAATACAGAAGATATTGAAGAATTTTTGGAGGAATCCATTAAAGGTGAGCCTTCTTCTGTCAACAACTTGCTGATCATGCTGGATTCTTTTATATTCCTTGCCAAAGTCTGCAAACACTTATTATGTTAAAATCCTCTTTACAATTAATGCATATGCATATTTCTGAAGTACTGGTATTTTTTAACAGTTTTTATATACT
>BOPN01004226.1:90000-92500 GCA_017312705.2 Penaeus japonicus | reverse complement strand
ATCGTGGGGCACTTTGATGCTTTCACTCTCTTTCTCCACTGTGTGCGGGCTTCGGCTTCCCTCATACAGAGCACTACACTCATCCCCGTCAACTCCTTCAGCCACGATGACCTGGGTCGACCTCTGCCTCTGCTTTCTTCCACTACGCCATGTATCATCGTTTAGGCCAAGGTACCTGGTCTTCTAGTGATAAGTTCAACTATCAATGGGTCATATTCGCCGGTAAATTCTTTAATTATGTTTATTACTTCAGCGTTTGTACTTTTCTGTATGTAGGTGATCCCCAGCACTCTTCTAAAACAGCGAAGCTCGAATGCTGTCAGTTTCTCCTCCAGTTTCTTGCTGTATGTCCAGGTGTCGCAACCATTGAGACCGATTGAAGTTACCAATGATCTCATCAGTTTCACCTTTGTTGTAGTTGATATACCATTGGGACTCTTTAACTTCTTCAGTCTGACCAGTTGACTTGTTGCCATGGCCATTCTTTTATTTATCTCGTCATCCGATGTGATGTCTTCGTTCAATGTTGACCCTTGGTACAGGTCCCCCCCTCCTCTGATTCTCCTCCGCCTCCTTCTCCTGATCATCTTTCTCCTTTTCGTTCTCGTTCTTCTTCTCCTTCTCCTTACCCTCACCATCCTTCTCCGTCTCCATCTCTACCTCCATCTGTACCTCTACCTCTACCTCTACCTTTTCAAGTGTAACTTCACCGATTTTCAACTGTGAGACGATGTGCCATTGTTTTGCTTTATTACCTTGCTCTTTTCGACATTAATTTCCATACCATAACTGCTTGCTGTTGCATCTAGCCTGTTGGTAAAATCCTGAAATTCCTTCCTTGAGCTTGCGATGAGGGCAATTTCATCTGCGAATCATAGGTTATGTACCTGTTGGGTACCCACTTTGACAGAACACGCATAGTCCGCTAGACCATCTGCCATGATCTGCTCCAAAAAGATGTTAAACAGTGGATAGGATACAACCCTGTCGCGCATCTACTGTTGCTTGGAACCATTCAAGAGCGCCATCACTTGTCAGCACTGCATCACTGCTGCTGCTGTAAAGGGCCTCAATTACTTTGATAATGACAAGCCAAACTGCACTTATATAGACTCTGCTAATGCCTTTTAAAAGTCAATAAAGTTGTGGTGTAATTCCAATTGGTAAAACCAGTACTTTTCTCCAAGAATTCTTACATTTCCTGTCTTCTCTACTGTGTTCCGACCATTTCGAAACCCATCTTGCTTTTCATACAAGATTCTTTCGGCTTTATGTTTTATTCTGTTATCAATTACTCTTAGCAGCACTTTACTCGGGTGGCCGATGAGGCTTATAGTTCTATAGTTCCTTACTAAATTACAGATAAAAAACAACATCGATGGTAATTTCTCCACCATTCTTGATGAGTTCTGGAGGCATGTTATCAACACCTACAGATTTTCCATTCTTCAAGTTCCTCCCAGTTTCTTCATTTTCGCTTTCCAAGATTTCCAGTTCCACTCCTTGCATCAAACTTGGTCTTCCTCCTTCCAGTGTGGTGAGGATGACACTGATCGTAGAGATATGGTAGTTGTACAAGTCCTTGATATATTCAGTGCATCGCTCTTGACTTTTTGATGTCTCTGTTTGTAAGTTCCCACGAGCATCTTCAATTACAGACATTCTTGTAGACTTTTCATTGGTCAGTTGTTTCACCACACCATACGCAGTTTTTGGGTTGTTATTCTCAAAATTTATCTCAGTTTCTTTGCACCTTCTTTGTAGATAGTCTCATTATGATAATAATCATGATGATAATAGCAATGATAATAACAATAAAAACAGTAATAACAATGATAAAGATAGCAATATTACTATTACTAATGATAATGATAATGATTATGTTAATAATGGTATCAATAATGATAATGAGAGCAATTAAAACAACTTTGATAATTATGATACCGATGATTGCAATAACCTTACCACGATGGCAATGATCATGATTCTTTTTACAGATTTTGCAATTCATTTTCTTTATCATCTAATCTTTTGTTGTTGACAAGATTTGTAAGAGTTGCACATCCTGCTACTTTTAGCTCCTCGAGTAATCATACACGCATGTACATATAAACACAAATAAGCACACACGCACACGCACACGCACACGCACACGCACACGCACACGCACACGCACACGCACACGCACACGCACACGCACATGCACACACACACGCACAGGAGAAGGAGAAGGAGAAAGATGATCAGGAGGAGGAGGAGGAGGAGGAGAGGGAAGGGTTGTATGTGACCTGTAATGAGGGTGGACGGAACGCCTCGAGGCTGCCTGGTTAAGTGGAGCAAAGTTGGGTGTAAGGCCGTGACTCCCGCGCCACTTCGTCGTCATTATCAGGTTGGAGGTGGTGTCGTAAGATCATTCTTCCCCTTGGCAAAGGATTATATAAGATGCTGGATTGTCTCTCTTCTAAGACGGGAGGGAGTAGCGAGCGAGCGCATGTCGTTG
>BOPN01004226.1:80000-85000 GCA_017312705.2 Penaeus japonicus | reverse complement strand
AGGAAGAGGAGGAGGGAAAAGAAGAGGAGAAGGTTGAGGAGGAGGAAAAGGAAGAGGAGGAGGGAAGGAGGAGGAGAAGGAAGAGGAGGAGGAGGAAAAGGAAGAGGAGGAGGGAAAAGAAGAGGAGAAGGTTGAGGAGGAGGAAAGAGAGGAGGAAGAAGAAGAGGAGGAGAAAGAAGAGGAAGAGGAGGAGGAGAAGGAAGAGGAGGAGGAAAAGAAGAAGAAGGAGGAGGAAAAGAAGAAGAAGGAGGAGGGAAAGAGAGGAGGAGGGAAAAGAAGAGGAGAAGGTTGAGGAGGAGGGAAAAGAAGAGGAGGAGGGAAAAGAAGAGGAGAAGGTTGAGGAGGAGGAAAAGGAAGAGGAGGAGGGAAAAGAAGAGGAGGAGGGAAAAGAAGAGGAGAAGGCAGAGGAGGAGGAAAAGGAAGAGGAGGAGGGAAAAGAAGAGGAGGAGGGAAAAGAAGAGGAGAAGGCAGAGGAGGAGGAAAAGGAAGAGGAGGAGGGAAAAGAAGAGGAGGAGGGAAAAGAAGAGGAGGAGGGAAAAGAAGAGGAGGAGGGAAAAGAAGAGGAGGAGGGAAAAGAAGAGGAGGAGGGAAAAGAAGAGGATAAGGTTGAGGAGGAGGGAAAGAGAGGAGGAGGGAAAGAAGGAGAAGGTTGAGGAGGAGGAAAAGGAAGAGGAGGAGGGAAAAGAAGAGGAGAAGGTTGAGGAGGAGGGAAAAGAAGAGGAGGAGGGAAAAGAAGAGGAGAAGGTTGAGGAGGAGGAAAAGGAAGAGGAGGAGGGAAAAGAAGAGGAGAAGGTTGAGGGAGGAGGGAAAAGGAAGAGGAGGAGGGAAAAGAAGAGGAGAAGGTTGAGGGAGGGAAAAGAAGAGGAGGAGGAAAGAAGAGGAAGGTTGAGGGGAGGAGGAAAAGGAAGAGGAGGGGAAAGAGAAGAGGAGAAGGTTGAGGAGGAGGAAAAGGAAGAGGAGGAGGGAAAAGAAGAGGAGAAGGTTGAGGAGGAGGGAAAAGAAGAGGAGGAGGGAAAAGAAGAGGAGAAGGTTGAGGAGGAGGGAAAAGAAGAGGAGGAGGGGAAAGAGAGGGAGAGAAGGTTGAGGAGGGAAAAGGAAGAGGAGGAGGGAAAAGAAGAGGAGAAGGTTGAGGAGAGGGAAAGAAGGAAGAGGAGGAGGAAAGAAGAGGGAGAAGGTTGAGGAGGAGGAAAAGGAAGAGGAGGAGGGAAAAGAAGAGGAGAAGGTTGAGGAGGAGGGAAAAGAAGAGGAGGAGGGAAAAGAAGAGGAGAAGGTTGAGGAGGGAAAAGAGAAGGTTGAGGAGGAGGGAAAAGAAGAGGAGAAGGTTGAGGAGGAGGGAAAAGAAGAGGAGGAGGGAAAAGAAGAGGAGAAGGTTGAGGAGGAGGAAAAGGAAGAGGAGGAGGGAAAAGAAGAGGAGAAGGTTGAGGAGGAGGAAAAGGAAGAGGAGGAGGAAAAGAGAAGAGGGGAGAAGGTTGAGGAGGAGGGGAAAGAAGAGGAGGAGGGAAAAGAAGAGGAGAAGGTTGAGGAGGAGGAAAAGGAAGAGGAGGAGGGAAAAGAAGAGGAGAAGGTTGAGGAGGAGGAAAAGGAAGAGGAGGAGGGAAAGAGAAGAGGAAAGGTAGCTGAGGAGGAGGAAAAGGAAGAAGGGAGGAGGGAAAAGAAGAGAGGGAGAAGGTTGAGGAGGAGGAAAGGAAGAGGAGGAGAGAGGGAGAAAGAAGAGGAGAAGGTTGAGGAGGAGGAAAGGAAGAGGAGGAGGGAAAAGAAGAGGGGAGGGAGGAGAAGGTTGAGGAGGAGGAAAGAGAGAGGAGGAGGGAAAGAAGAGGAGGAGGAAAAGAAGGAGAAGGTTGAGGAGGAGGAGGAGGAAGAGGAAGAGGAGGAGGGAAAAGAAGAGGAGAAGGTTGAGGAGGAGGGGAAAGAAGAGGAGGAGGGAAAAGAAGAGGAGAAAGGTTGAGGGAGGAAAAGGAAGAGGAAGAGGAGGAGGGAAAAGAAGAGGAGGAGGTTGAGGAGGAAGAAAAGAAGGAAGAGGAGGAAAAGAAAGGAGAAGGTTGAGGAGGAGGGAAAAGAAGAGGAGGAAAGAAGAGGAGAAGGTTGAGAGGATGAGGAAAAGGAAGAGGAGGAGGAAAGAGGAAGAGGAGGAGGAGGAGGAGGAAAGGGAGGAGGAAGGGAAAGAAGAGGAGGAGGAAAGAAGAGGATAAGGTTAGGAGGAGAAAGGAAGAGGAGGAGGGAAAAGAAGAGGAGAAGGTTGAGGGGGAGGAAAAGGAAGAGGAGGAGGAAAGAAGGAGGTTGAGGGGAGGGAAAGGAAGGAGGAGGGAAAGAAAGAGGAGAAGGTTGAGGAGGAGGAAAAGGAAGAGGAGGAGGGAAAAGAAGAGGAGAAGGTTGAGGAGGAGGAAAAGGAAGAGGAGGAGGGAAAAGAAGAGGAGAAGGTTGAGGAGGAGGAAAAGGAAGAGGAGGAGGGAAAAGAAGAGGAGAAGGTTGAGGAGGAGGGAAAAGAAGAGGAGGAGGGAAAAGAAGAGGAGAAGGTTGAGGAGGAGGAAAAGGAAGAGGAGGAGGGAAAAGAAGAGGAGAAGGTTGAGGAGGAGGGAAAGGAAGAGGAGGAGGGAAAGAAGAGAGGAGGAGGGAAAAGAAGAGGAGAAGGTTGAGGGAGGAGGGAAAGAAGAGGAGGAGGGGAAAAGAAGAGGAGAAGGTTGAGGGAGGGAGGAAAGAGGAAGAGAGGAGGAGGGAAAAGAGAGGAGGGAAAGAAGAGGAGAAGGTTGAGGAGAAAAAGGAAGGAGGGGAGAGGGAAAAGAAGAGGAGAAGGTTGAGGAGGAGGGGAAGAAAGAGGAGGAGAGGAAAGAAGAGGAGAAGGTTGAGGGAGGAGGAAAAGGAAGAGGAGGAGGGGAAAGAAGAGGAGAAGGTTGAGGAGGAAGAAAAGGAAGAGGAGGAGGGAAAAGAAGAGGAGAAGGTTGAGGAGGAGGGAAAAGAAGAGGAGGAGGGAAAAGAAGAGGAGAAGGTTGAGGAGGAGGAAAAGGAAGAGGAGGAGGGAAAAGAAGAGGAGAAGGTTGAGGAGGAGGAAAAGGAAGAGGAGGAGGGAAAAGAAGAGGAGAAGGTTGAGGAGGAGGAAAAGGAAGAGGAGGAGGGAAAAGAAGAGGAGAAGGTTGAGGAGGAGGAAAAGGAAGAGGAGGAGGGAAAAGAAGAGGAGGAGGGAAAAGAAGAGGAGAAGGTTGAGGAGGAGGAAAAGGAAGAGGAGGAGGAAAAGGAAGATGAGGAGGGAAAAGAAGAGGAGAAGGTTGAGGAGGAGGAAAAGGAAGAGGAGGAGGGAAAAGAAGAGGAGGAGGGAAAAGAAGATGAGAAGGTTGAGGAGGAGGAAAAGGAAGAGAAGGCGGAGGAAGAAAAGGACGATAAGAAAGCGGAGGAGGGACAGGAAGAGTAGAAGGTGGAGGTGGAGAAGGAAGAGAAATAGACGTAATACAAAGGAGATAAAGAGGAGGAGGGGAGGAGCGGCAATAGTTGTAATAAGAGGAAAAGCAAAATTTAGAAGAATGATAATAATCTGAAAGCATATAAGTGCTACATATTTAGCTTTTAGAATATATTTACAAAATAACTATGGTGAAATTGATAAGGTTTCAGATTATTTTATACGTCTGAATAAAAATCTAAGAACTAAAAATATGAACATGTTCTTTAACATTGTCTGACATGCATGATTGGAATGCATGGTGGTGTGTGCAGTTTGAGGACAGAGGAATCACAACATGAAACGAAATGAACCATGTCTATCTGTCTTTCTGTCTATAATAAAAACCATCTGACTCACTAACTCTCTGACTCTCACTCTCTCTCTCACTTTCCATTTCTCTTATATATATGTATATATATATATATATATATATATATATATATATATATATATATATATATATATATATATATATGTGTGTATATATATGTACATATATACACATATATGTGTGTGTATATGTATATCTATCTATCTATCTATCTATCTATATGTACATATATACATATATATATGTATATATATGTATATATATATATATATATATATATATATATATATATATATATGTATATATATATACATATACACATATATATGTGTGTGTATATACATATATATAATATATATATATATATATATATATATATATATATATATATATATATATATATATATATATATATATATATATAGAGAGAGAGAGAGAGAGAGAGAGAGAGAGAGAGAGAGAGAGAGAGAGAGAGAGGGAGAGAGAGAGAGAAAGAGAGAGAGAGAGAGAAAAAGAGAGCGTCAGATGTACACAAATTGTATAAACATGTCTTCCGGCGAGGGTAGGAGACCTGGCGAGGGGAGGAATCTATCCGACAGGGTCTCAGGATCCTCTGGCGCTGATCCCCTCAAAGGGCTTCGAACCCTTTACCAAGTCTTATCCTCCTGATCACAAAACCTTTGCTCCTACTTCAGATCCGATAGGAAGTGAGGGAGAGATGGGGCGAAAGAGAGAGAATGAGAGAGAGAGAGAGAGAGAGAGAGAGAGAGAGAGAGAGAGAGAGAGAGAGAGAGAGAGAGAGAGAGAGAGAGAGAGAGAGAGAGAGAGAGAGAGAGAGAGAGAGAGAGAGAGAGAGAGAGAGAGAGAGAGAGAGAGAGAGAGAGAGAGAGAGAGAGAGAGAGAGAGAGAGAGAGAGAGAGAGAGAGAGAGAGAGAGAGAGAGAGAGAGAGAGAGAGAGAGAGAGAGAGAGAGAGAGAGAGAGAGAGAGAGAACAAGAGAGAGAAAGAGAGAGAACAAGAGAGGGAGAGAGAACAAGAAAGAGAGAGAGAGAGAGAGAGAGAGAGAGAGCAAGAAAGATTCACGCACTTGATGCTAATCGTCGAAAAGCCAAGCCAATGGCCCACCTCCTCTCGGCCATGCACACAAAATGGGCGTACGGCATCGAGGGGAGACGATAGGGATACTCGTATGGCCGCGGAGGGATAAGACGAGGGGAGGGATAGGGGAAGAAGGGGA
>BOPN01004226.1:30000-32500 GCA_017312705.2 Penaeus japonicus | reverse complement strand
ATACATATATATACACACACACACACACACACACACACACACACACACACACACACATATATATATATATATATATATATATATAATATATATATATATATATATATATATATATATATATATATATATATATATATATATATATATATATATATATAAAGAAGAGGGACAGAGAATCTCCATCCAGGAAACCCTATCATGAATATGTGGTTATGTCCATGCATGTCTTTGTCTTTATGTATATCTGTACGTGTGTGTCTGTATGTGTGCACGTTAGTGTTTACGTATGCTTATATGTGTTTAGTATATATGTGTATATATATATATATAATCATTAACATCATTATTGTTTTCATAGACAACCACACATCATGATGACAGCGCTTTCGATAAACTCAGTTGGTATTTCCAAGACTCTGTAAATGTCATTTGTCTGTTTTTACTTTTTCTTTCTCTCCTATTCCCTTATGAGACAGCCCTGTATAGTTTGTATTGGGGGAGGAAGGAGAGGGAGGAGAGGGAGGGGAGGAAGGGAAGAGAGGGGGATGGTAGTGTTTTGTTACGCCACAGTCATTTACATTGGTAACTTATGGGTCGTCTTATATTTTGTGTACAATGGGTTGCTTTTATGATTGTCTTTTATCTTTATTCCATATTTCGTTTATACCCCAGACATACATTTTATATGTGTTATTATTTATCTCATACACTCTCTCTCTCCACACACACTCACACACGCGTGCGCTCATTTCCTTCTTCGTCATCACCATCATCATCATTATCGTCCTTATTCTCATCTTACACCAGCGTTGCTTAAGGCGGAAAAGAACCGAAGAGGGAAAGCAACAAGAAATTAAGGGGAGATGGTCAGATGATTACATGGGCACATACACAAGCTCACACAGACACATACATGCATACACACGCACGCACAAGCTCATACAGACACACACATATAAGCTCGTCCGGACACACACTAACTCACGCAGACACACACATGCTCTCTCTCTCACACACACAAACACACATGCTCTCTCTCTCTCTCTCACATGTAAACACACACTTGTAAAAAGGATTCGTGTTTGGTATAATTGGGAATGTATTTATATTTGTGTAATATATATGGCAGATAAACCCACTATACACAAAATAGATTTATTGAAAAGGAGACGACAGTTTCAAGATCCATCTGGATCCCATCTTCAGGTCCCAACCAGATCGTATGTGTTAATACTATCATGGAAACTTCTTTTTTCTCGATAAGAAAAATAAAGGAATAAAAAATTATTATATATAAGATAAATCACACTTAAAATTCATAAAATCATTTAAAAGTATATGAATGTATATACAGTTTTCTTTGTTTCTTTTTTGAGGAGGGGGGGGGGGGCAGGATGTATAAAACCAGATCTTTGTTGTTACAGACACACTTACAAAGGCTTTGAAACACGCACACAAGCTTGTGTGCGTGTGTGTGAGAGAGAGACGATGCATGTGTGCGTTTTTGTACTTGTATAAGTATGTGAGCTTGTGTGTGTAACAATAAATATCTAGTTTTATATACCCTGCCCCTACACCCCCCCCTAAAAAAAAAAAAAAAAAAAAAAAAAAAAAAGGAAGACAGTACATAAATACATGTATGTTTTTTTTCATGATCTTCTATACTTATAAGCTTACACACATTTTCCTCGTTTATCTTTTTGGAGGGGGGGAGGGGTAGGATATATAAAACCTTTGCTTCGTTGTTGGTATTTGCTCTGTTTTCATTGACTGTTCAAACTTTTCCGGTTTAGATGTGTCCTTTGTTTAGAATGGCTCCATGTGTTTATGACTGATTATGCACCCTATATATCGCTCGGCCAGTAGCTATTTATGTATGAAGTAGGTAATGTTAGTTTTATATGAGCTACTCAATTCGAACATTAATGAATCAAATCACTGAAACATTTACGAAACACAGGGCGAAACGACTCAAACTATGCGAATAGGTTTAACTAATTTTAAAAAGCACCCAATTGACCTTTTATTATTATTTTTTTTAAAGGCATTACCTTTGTGAAAGATCATTTGGTCAGCCATCACACTCTGCCGTTAAAGTGAACTTGATTGCAGCTTTCATGTGCAATGATTTCATGTAATTGAGAACTTCATATTGAGGAAACAACATCGCTTATTTCAATTATTGGCTATATAAAGTGATTATCATCTTTGGTGATGCTGTGTTTCTCCTGAAACAAGAAAATAGTAAAAAATCTACGGAATGATAATGATAATAATAATGATAATAATGATATTAACAATAATGGCGATGATAATCATAATACAAAATCAGAAATATACTTCAAATCCTACAGTTTCCTTTCACAACATAAACACTCAGTCGCTTAATCAAAGTAGAACAACAAGAGTCTCAAAGTTCTTGATACCATCTCCAAATAGGACACGCCTTCGACTTCGACACTTCCATCGGCTTCTTTGTTAACCTTTTTTTTCCTTCCTC
>BOPN01004226.1:17500-22500 GCA_017312705.2 Penaeus japonicus | reverse complement strand
CTTATCCCCCCCCCTCTCTCTCTCTCTCTCTCTCTCTCTCTCTCTCTCTCTCTCCTCTCTGTCTCTATCTCCCCCCCCCCTCTCTCTCTCTTTTCTCCCCCTACCTCCCCCTCTCTCTCTCCTCTCCACTCCCTTCACTCTCTCTCTATCTCTCCTCTCCCCCCTCTCTCTCCTTCGCCCTCTTCCTCCCCTCCTTCTCTCTCTCTGTCTCTCTCCTTCTCCTCTCCTTCAAGCCCATCTCATCTTGACTCCTCTTCATACCCAAATCACTCCTCCTTTTAATTCACATTCCTCCTGATTATCGCATCGCTCACCCCTCTTCTTTTCTTTTCATCTGTCTGCCCTTTACATCTTCGTCCCCTTGTCTTCCCTCTACCTCTCCTCTCCGCCTCCCTCCCCTCCCATACCCTCCCTCTTCCCTCTTTCGAAGACCTCTCTCTCTCTCTCTCTCCCATACCCTCCCTCCTCCCTCCCTCTTCCCTCTTTCGAAGACTTCTCCTCTCCCCCTCCTCTTCCCTCCCTCTTCCCCCATATCCTCCCTCTTCCCTTTTTCGAAGACTTCTCTCTCTCTTTCCCTCCCATACCCTCCCTCTTCCCTCTTTCGAAGACTTCTCTCTCTCTCCCTCTCCTCTTCCCTCCCTCTTCCCTCTTTCGAAGACTTCTCTCTCCCTCCCTCGGTGTGTCGTTAATTAAGACTCTCCCCTGTGGTCGCTGGCTGGCGAGGCAGATACAGGTTTTACCTTTCCCTTAAACTCTCTCCTTGAGGTAATTCTCTTTTGGTTTTGTTCTTATTCCTACCTGGATTATTTATGCTTTAGTGTGTGTGTGTGGGGGGGGGGGGCGTTGGTTGGAACATGTGGGCGTTTATGTATAAAGGTTTGTAAGTATGGGAATGTATGTGTGCGTTTAAATAAACACACACACACACACACACACTATCACCATCACCATCATTATTACCATCACCGTAAACCTTACAATTTCACTGTATATATATATGTGTTTTGCCTAATTTCATATTGAATCTCAAATGTTGGATTTGTTTCCGTAGAGTTTTCCCTACTTAGAATTAGCTGTGAAGGAAAAGGACTGATCAACACACGTCATTTTGTACATTTGGAAAACTTTTAGGCCTACATTTCTCTAAGACTTCTTTGTAATTCTGGGGCAACATCTTTTTTTTTGTTTTGTTTTTAACTTTCTCCATATGCGTCTATGTAAATTCATACAAACACACACACACGCACACATATGCACACAAACACACACACACGCACACATATGCACACAGACACACACGCAAACACACACACAGGCATTTTTTTAGGTGCTCCAGCTGGAGTTAAATGGCTTATTCATTGCCTTTATCTATTTGTGTGTTTGTTTATCTGTTTATCTACCACGAGTATGCCTCTGTATTTTTTTTATAAGGGGAGTGTCATATGTAGATACCAATCGTTTTAATTAAAAAAGAAGAAACACACACACACTCACATATACACACACATACACAAACATACACACACAAATACACAATCACGCACACACATAAACACAAACACAAACACAAACACACACACGCATGTTACTCAAGGATTATAATTCATCAGCATGAATGAAACAGGATTTGGAATAGCATTATCATCCCCGCAGTTAAAACGGTAAGGCAAAATTATGCAAATTAGTTTCTAGACAAATCATTAGAATGAGGAAAAGCGCTAATTAGTCCGGCCCACATCATGGATGCTATTATCCTGCAGAGAGATGAATTTAATTAACTAAAAGAAGAAAAAAACTGAAAAAACACGAAGGTGAGAGATAGGAAACTGATAAAGGGAAGGGAAGAGGAAAGTCTAATCTTATTATTGTTATTATTTCATCATTATTGTTGTTGTTATTGTTGCTAATATTGTTATTGTTGTGATTATTGATTCTATTATTATCATTATTATGATTATTATTATCATTATTAATATCATTATTATTACAGTAACAATGATAATGATAATGATAATAGTGGTAATTATGAAAATAAAGATAATAATAACGATAACAACAACAATGATAATAATAACAATCTGAGGACGTCCTCCTCCTCTTCTTCATCCTCCTCCATCTCCCCTAGATGCTTCATGAAAGTCCTCCTCCTCCTCCTCCTCTTCCTACTTTGGATACTTCGAGTACGACCTCCTCCTCCAGGTACTTTAAGGAACATCTTCCTTTGCCCTATCCAGGTGCTCCGAATAGGTCCCCCTCCCCCGCCCCCTCCCCCCACCTCCTTCTCCAGGTGCCCTAAGAACATCCTCCTCCTCCTCCTCCTCCTCCTCCTCCTCCTCCTCCTCCTCCTCCTCCTCCTCCTCCTCCTCCTCCTCTTCCTCCTCCTCCTCCTCCTCCTTCCTCAGGTGCCTTGCGTGTCCATCTCCTACGAGCGTTGCATCAAAGGCCTCGCGATGTGAAACTTACGTAGAGTTATGTACAGTTTAACATTAGCATCGTTATAGTTTGATGTTCTCGGTAGGATAGGTTTCTTTTTGTTCCGACTTTGAGGAAGGGAGGGAGGGTGGGGGGAAGAGGGAGAGAGAGAAAGAGAGAAAGAGGGAGACACAGAGAGAGAGAGAGAGAGAGAGAGAGAGAGAGAGAGAGAAAGAGAGAAAGAGGGAGAGAGAGAGAGAGAGAGAGAGAGAGAGAGAGAGAGAGAGAGAGAGAGAGAGAGAGAAAGAGGAGACAGAGAGAGAGAGAGAGAGAGAGAGAGAGAGAGAGAGAGAGAGAGAGAGAGAGAGAGAGAGAGAGAGAGAGAGAGAGAGAGAGAGAGAGACAGAGAGAGAGAGAGAGAGAGAGAGAGAGAGAGAGAGAGAGAGAGAGAGAGAGAGAGAGAGAGAGAGAGAGAGAGAGAGAGAGAGAGAGAGAGAGAGAAAGACACACACACACACACACAGAGAGAGAGAGAGAGAGAGAGAGAGAGAGAGAGAGAGAGAGAGAGAGAGAGAGAGAGAGAGAGAGAGAGAGAGAGAGAGAGAGAGAGAGAGAGAGAGAGAGAGAGAGAGAGAGAGAGAGAGAGAGAGAGAGAGAGAGAGAGAGAGAGAGAGAGAGAGAGAGAGAAAGAGAGAGAGAGAGAGAGACAGAGAGATAAAGACACACACACACACACACACACAGAGAGAGAGAGAGAGAGAGAGAGAGAGAGAGAGAGAGAGAGAGAGAGAGAGAGAGAGAGAGAGAGAGAGAGAGAGAGAGAGAGAGAGAGAGAGAGAGAGAGAGAGAGAGAGAGAGAGGCATTAGCAGATAAAATCATACAAAGTGCCAGATCACCACCCGGGCAGAGAGACACAGACCTTTGCAACATATGCAACAATCATGAACTCTTGTTTAACGAACTCACGTGCCGGCTTATGTCTCGTGCCTCATTCAATATTCTTCGACATTTTCATTTTGATCGTTGTAGATCAGATATTCCACATACTTGATTTGTAAGCGCATCATTAAACACACACATACAACACACACACAAAAAAAGTCCTATATGTAAGTGTGAGTGCATGTGTATGTGTGTGTATGTGCTTGTGTGCGTATGTACATGAAAAATTGCCAAAAGAAGAAAAAGTTTACAACTATAGGTAAGGTTTACTATCAAGGAGAAGTTTATTAGCTCATTAAAAGTCCCCCGACCTTAGCTATGTTTACAAATACAAGAACAGATTGCCAACTGGAGGTTTAACCATGTACAAAAGGTTTACCAGTCAGCTGAATATTACCATTAGAGAGTTCTTTTTTTAGCAGAAGGTATAAATTTGAATTATCCAGGGGCTTCATTCCTCGCCCTCACTCTCCCTCTCGAAGTGAAAGGATTTTAGAACGGGGAAGTAGCGTTGTGGAAAGGGTGCTGATGAGAGCTATTGGGAAAAGTCCTTATGGGGAAAGGTATGTCAGCGATAGAAGACTTTTTTTTATACGTAAGCGTACTTCCTTTGTGTCATTGAAGGGGAGTAGGAAGGGAGACTGAGAGAGAAGAAAAAAAGAAAAAGAAAAAAAAAGTGAACTAACGACTTCGAGATTGCCATAAATTGGAGAACTATTACGAACATGTTCATCAAAGAACCGCAATTAAGCATTCTGTCAGAAGTTGCAAGATAAGAGACCAGTGGCAGTACACGAAATATGCAAATACAATGGGGAGGGTTTCTTATCACTGTCAGCTGTACCCGCGGCGTGGCAGTGCTAGTGTCAGAAGATATTGCGTCATTGTGATTTCACTGTGAGTGATTGTAAGTGTAATAAATCGCTGGAGGTGATTATTAGATGACGTGCGATGTTGTTGTTATTTTTATTTCTTAATTACTTTTGATAATACAACCATCTTTACTATTCTCATTGTTATCTTTGTCGATGATGTTATTAGCATCATTTTTGCTATCATATATATATATTTTTTTATTATAGCTATTATTGCCTTTATTATTTCTATTGTTACTATTATTGTTTCTATCATTATAATAAATAGAGTTTTATTATTGTTATTACTATATCATCATGATAATCACAATTACAACCATTATCCTTACAGGTATCATTAATATCATCATCATTATTACTCTCATTTTGACTGTATTTGTTATCTTTATTCTTATGGTTATATGCCTTACTTTTATTATTTTTGTTGTTGTTATTGGTATTATCCTCGTTATTATCATTATTTTGGTTTCATTATTATCATTGTTATTATAAATACTTTCATTATTATTAATATTATTATCATTATCATGTTCATTATCATTATTATCATTATCATTATTAATATATAATATTACTATCGTCATCGTTATCATAATTGCCATTTTTATTATTATTATCAATACTATTATCATTGTCATTATCATTATAGTCATCATTGATATTAGTAGCAGTAGCAGTAGTAGTACCATTGTTATTATCATTATTGTTATTATTACTATTAACATTATTATCCTTTTTAACAATTATTATTATCATTACTGTTATTATTA
>BOPN01004226.1:10000-12500 GCA_017312705.2 Penaeus japonicus | reverse complement strand
AAAAAAGAAGAAGAGGAAAAGGAAAAAGATGAACTTAGTGATGATGATGTTGATAATGATGATGATGGTGAAGATAACAATAATGATAATAATATTAACAATAACAATACTGATAATACTCATAAAGAAAATAACTATGGTATAGTTATAACAATGATAACAACAACAACAACTACTACAACACCCAGCCACCCAACCCACATTTGGACCCCAACCCACCCACTCTCAGACCCTGACCCACATTTGGACCCCAACCCACCCACTCTCAGACCCTGACCCACATTTGGACCCCAACCCACCCACTCTTAGTCTCTGACCCACCTTTGGAACCCAACCCACCCACTCTTAGACCCTGACCCACATTTGGACCCCAACCCACCCACTCTCAGACCCTGACCCACCTTTGGACCCCAACCGACCCACTCTTAGACCGTGACCCACCTTTGAAACCCAACCCACCCACTCTTAGACCCTGACCCACCTTTGGAGCCCAACCCACCCACTCTTAGACCGTGACCCACCTTTGGAGCCCAACCCACCCACTCTTAGACCCTGACCCACCTTTGGAGCCCAACCCACCCACTCTTAGACCGTGACCCACCTTTGAAGCCCAACCCACCCACTCTTAGACCCTGACCCACCCGATTCCCGCGCAATCCCCTTTAAAGAAAATAACTATGGTATAGTTATAACAATGATAACAACAACAACAACTACTACAACACCCAGCCACCCAACCCACATTTGGACCCCAACCCACCCACTTTATGGTGATGATGATGGGGATGATGATAATGATGGGGATGATGATGGTGATGATGATGATGATGGTGATGATGACGAAGAAGAAAATAAAGAATAAGAAGAGGAAGAGGTTGATGATGATGGTGATGATGATGGTGGTGGTGGTGATGATGATGTTGATGATGATGATGATGAAAAGAAAGAATAAGAAGAGGAAAAGGAAAAAGAAACAGCCCACCCACTCTTAGACCCTGACCCTCGTTTGGACCCCAACCCACCCACTCTCAGACCCTGACCCACCTTTGGACCCCAACCCACCCACTCTTAGACCCTGACCCTCGTTTGGACCCCAACCCACCCACTCTCAGACCCTGACCCACCTTTGGACCCCAACCCACCCACTCTTAGACCCTGACCTCGTTTGACCCCAACCCACCCACTCTCAGACCCCACCCACCTTTGGACCCCAACCCACCCACTCTAAGACCCTGACCCTCCTTTGGACCCCAACCCACCCACTCTCAGACCCTGACCCACCTTTGGACCCCAACCCACCCACTCTTAGACCCTGACCCTCCTTTGGACCCCAACCCACCCACTCTCAGACCCTGACCCACCTTTGGAGCCCAACCCACCTTAATTCTTAGACCCTCCCGACCTCCTTGGACCCCAACCCACCCACTCTCAGACCCTGACCCACCTTGGACCCCTAACCCACCCACTCTTAGACCCTGACCCTCGTTTGGACCCCAACCCACCCACTCTCAGACCCTGACCCACCTTTGGACCCCAACCCACCCACTCTCAGACCCTGACCCTCCTTTGGACCCCAACCCACCCACTCTCAGACTCTGACCCACCTTTGGACCCCAACCCACCCACTCTTAGACCCTGACCCTCGTTTGGACCCCAACCCACCCACTCTCAGACCCTGACCCACCTTTGGACCCCAACCCACCCACTCTTAGACCCTGACCCTCGTTTGGACCCCAACCCACCCACTCTCAGACCCTGACCCACCTTTGGACCCCAACCCACCCACTCTTAGACCCTGACCCTCGTTTGGACCCCAACCCACCCACTCTCAGACCCTGACCCACCTTTGGACCCCAACCCACCCACTCTTAGACCCTGACCCTCCTTTGGACCCCAACCCACCCAATTTCAGACTCTGACCCACCTTTGGACCCCAACCCACCCACTCTTAGACCCTGACCCACCTTTGGACCCCAACCCACCCACTCTTAGACCCTGACCCACCTTTGGACCCCAACCCACCCACTCTTAGACCCTGACCCACCTTTGGACCCCAACCCACCCACTCTTAGACCCTGACCCACCTTTGGACCCCAACCCACCCACTCTTAGACCCTGACCCACCTTTGGACCCCAACCCACCCACTCTTAGACCCTGACCCACCTTTGGACCCCAACCCACCCACTCTTAGACCCTGACCCACCTTTGGACCCCAACCCACCCACTCTTAGACCCTGACCCACCTTTGGACCCCAACCCACCCACTCTTAGACCCTGACCCACCTTTGGACCCCAACCCACCCACTCTTAGACCCTGACCCACCTTTGGACCCCAACCCACCCACTCTTAGACCCTGACCCACCTTTGGACCCCAACCCACCCACTCTTAGACCCTGACCCACCTTTGGACCCCAACCCACCCACTCTTAGACCCTGACCCACCTTTGGACCCCAACCCACCCACTCTAGGACCGTGACCCACCTTTGGAGCCCAACCC
>BOPN01004225.1:88002-95502 GCA_017312705.2 Penaeus japonicus | reverse complement strand
TTATCATTTTCGGTCGTGTGTATATAAGGCCAGATATCGATGATAAGTATCAGACTGCCGAGCAGAACCACCAGTTCAAGTTCTCGTATCTATTTTCATTTGCAAATTGTAGGTCAATGACACTCATTGATCAACTGTGGATCAAAAGCTACGGATAAAATTGCTGTAACACACAGGGACATTCTCTTTTAGAATCTGATGCCTCAGGTGTCATGGGACCTTGTGTTTAGTTTACACGATCCGAACGCAGCATATAACAATATGATGATTATATATATATATATATATATATATATATATATATATATATATATATATATATATAAACAAGATCCAAGCGAAAAGAAAACGACCTGAAAAAGATTCTGACTGTCATCAAAGGGATATTAGTTATATAGTATATGTTCACAATAATATCCACATCGAGAATGGCAAAATTAATATGGTGTAGAAAGCTCCTATCTAACCTTTTTATTCATTTGTTATAATGCTAGTGATTGTGACAGATATAATATAACTGTGAATATTGGGAAGATTATGTTCATAGTGATGATAATAATGATAGTTGATTAGTTTTGATGGTGATGTGGAAGACAAAAGGACGGAGAAAAGCAACTTCGATCAAGGTCATTTGCCCAACCCACATTGATCTAGGTGCCGATAGAGCGAATTCTCAATTTAGATGTATCTTTTAAAATTGTCTCCTCTTGCCGTGCGCTTAGAATTCCTTGGCGGCGATGTCATGACCTTGGCTAAGTTGCCCCGGAACAATAAGGTGAAACGTGGGGCATAAATATTGCTCGGCAACGCTTTATTGCTCTTTAAAATGCAGTACCTCATGCATTCGCTTTGGGGGCACTGGAATGCATATTAATATTCGCCAGATAATTTGAACGTCTTTTATATCTTCTTAAAGTGAAATTTTATCTTTAGTTTCCTGCATACTAAACACACGGGTAGGTTGATTTTCAAACGCATATTTTTTCTTCACTTTTGCTTTTTTTAAATTCTTTTTTAAGAGTGGATCGGGTCTGGGGAGCAGTTTAAGGAATCTTAATCTGCATAATGGAATGAAGCTAGTGTTGGTGGATAGACTCACAGGGTACTTATTTCAAGCCAAACTTTTTTTTTCATATTTTCTTTTGTCAGATCGAAATTCTAGGCATTTGTGACGTCTTGCGCTCACGCGACGAGTGATCAATCTCTCAATTTGCCCGATAACTCACGCTATCCCATTCGTGATGTTGCAAATTCTGTCGCTTGTAAATCTGGCGGAGTTACTCTGATAAGGTTCTTCCCTGTCCTTTTTCGAACATTTGCTAGAATACTGCAAGTCATGCAAGTCCTATTTAAATAATTCAAAACTGCTAATTCGAATAGACTTAAGGTGTCTTCCGTTTACTAATCCCAGTTAAAAAAAAACAAAAAAAAAAACTTATTACTATTCTTGTTAACATTATCAGCATTCCTATCATTTTTATTATTATAATTCTTATTACAATTCTTTGTATTATCATTATAAATTTTTAATCATTATCTTTATCAATCTTATATATTTTATATATCATTGATGCTATTATTAGTTATCATTATTATAATAATTGTTATTATTTTTATCTTTCTAATTCGTATCATTACTATTTCTACTGATATTGTCAAATTATTATCATTATTTTTATTATCATTGTTATTATCATTATCATCAAAATCATTGCTGTTATTACTGTTACTATTATGATAATTGTTATAATGGTGATTTTGATAATTTGTTATTGTTGTTATTGTTAGAATTGCTGGCGAGAGGTGCTGGCTGTTGACCTGAATGGACAAGTGTTTGGAAATGTAAAGAAGATGGGAAACGGATCCTGGATCTGGCCATCTCCTTTGCCATGGCATATCATCACATAAAGGAACAGAGGTAATTTCACATAGAACTACCTTATATACAGATTAAATTTGGTAAAGATAAAACACTGAGAGGTTATACCAGGTCCCATCACAGCATCTGTTGCTAGAGATGGGATTATGGCTAAAAAGAATAAGAGGAAAGATGGGGTACGGTGAGAGGCTTTGAGGAATAGCATTAAAGGAGGAATCGAAGAGACAGGAGTTCAAGACCAAGGTCCTAAGTAGGATGAACGTAAAATGAGATTCTAAAACCGGTGGCAGGAGATTGCAGAGACCTTGAGAGGAATGGCCAGAAAAAAATTAGGAAAAGATCGGGAAAAGCCATGTATAAATAGAGAGATAATATGAAGCATGTTTTAAAAAGAAAAATGGAAACAAGCAATGGAAGCAATGCAAAACGTAGGAGGATAAGATGGAATACAGAAGGGCAGAGAAGTTGGCACGGAAAGCAATGGTAATGATTATTATCAACCCATTATTAGTATTGTTGGTATTCTTAATAATCATCATCAATATCACTAATCAATAATTTTCATTATCATTATTATAATCATTTTTCATCTTTATTACAATTATTATTTATATTCTCCTTATTATCCCGCTTTTTACTCTTAATGATATCATCATTATTATTCTTACTATTATCGTTATTGCTATCATCATCATTATCATTGCTATTTTCATCATTAGAATAATCATCATTAAGATTATCTCTCATGATCATCAATATTGTTCATATCAATACTATTATTATTTCTACAATTGTTATCTTTCTTTTTATGTTATCATTATCATTTTAATCTATCTATTCATCTATCTGTCTATCTACCTATTTATCTATATCTATATATATATATATATATGTATAATATATCTATCTGTCTATCTATCTAAATGCATATATACATATATATTATATATATATATATATATATATATATATATATTTATATATGTATATAAATATATACATATATACATATAAATAAATATATATAAACACATATAGATATATATTTATATATGTATATATATAGATAGATATGTATATATGTATATATGTATATATGTATATCCAGTGTATATAGGTATATGAATATTATATATGTATATACGCACACACATGTATATATATATATATATATATATATATATATATATATATATATATATATATATATATACATGTTTATATATGTGTGCGTATATACATAGTAAATAAAATTAATATACCTATATATATACATACATATATATATATATATATATATATATGTGTGTGTTTGCGTATATACATAGTATATAAAATTCATATACCTATATATATATACAATATATATATATATATATATATATATATATATATATATATGCATATATATATATATATATATATATATATATATATATATATATTTATCTATATATATATCATGGACCCCACGGTTAAAAGAAATCTTCTCTCGTTCCTGTTCTCCTCCTATCCTGACATGGTACAAGCCTTCCGCGCCTACGAGGCTTCTTTTATTTCCACGTCCAGACGGAAGAACCAACTCCGTTTCCTTCGGGACTACCTCGAGGAACAGGTTCTTCCTTCTTCGATCTCACACATCCTGAGACACTCGGATGAAGGGTCGCCTTTCCCGGAGTATGCTCGTTCCCTCCTTCTCGACCGGATCAGTAGTGATAAG
Source organism: Penaeus japonicus (assembly GCA_017312705.2). Taxonomy (NCBI): domain Eukaryota; kingdom Metazoa; phylum Arthropoda; class Malacostraca; order Decapoda; family Penaeidae; genus Penaeus; species Penaeus japonicus. The sequence goes on along the minus strand of BOPN01004225.1, from coordinate 91,903 downwards.
AGGGACGTTGAGCATAGCTTCTACCTCTCCCGTCTACATTTTGACTTCCTGGGGGATCGGCTCCCCAAACATGTGTCGACTCATAGCCGACGTTGCTCATGACTCGGCCCGAGTCCTCTCCAACACCCATACCTGCTCCCTTACCCGCAAGCTTTCTACTCTCACCTCCCGCAGCCCTTGGTCCCGCTTCTCCCTCACTGATGCTGTCACCAACCTGTCTTCCCTAACCTTGACCCCTCACCAACTCCAACTCCTAGGCTTTGGCCTGTCTTTTGCCCTGCGTCCTCTTCCCCTCACCTCCATCGACATCATTTCTTCCTTCGACCGTTTTATTTCTGGTCACAGGAACTCTCTGCCTGATGTCTCCCTCCTACGAGGTGCTTTCATCCCGGCCCTCGAGTCCCTCCTCCATCCTAAACCTTCCATCCCTAGGCGTTACCAGGAAGCCCTGCAGAGTCTACGTAGGGAGGATGTCACCATTTTGCCTTCTGATAAAGGCAACTCGGTGATGGTCCTCGACCAAGCTTCCTACCTGCAGAAGGCCCAGGACCTATTGTACGACGTCGCCACGTATGCTCCCCTGACCAGCAACCCACGGGAACGCATTGCTGCCGCTTTCCATCGTCGCCTGAAGCAGCTAGCGTCGGGTTGCCTGGAGGCAAAACTTTACCAAAGGTTCAGGGTCATGAATCCCCGCCTTCCTCACTTCTATGGGTTACCCAAAACCCATAAACCTGGCGTGCCCCTGCGCCCCATCATCTCCTCCCGAGGCTCCGTGGCGCACCCTCTTGCCTCCTGGCTGGCTCAGTCCCTCACTCCTCTTCTGGGCACCTTCTCTCCCGCTCTTCTTCGCCACTCACAGGACTTCATCGCCCATGTTCGCGGGGTCACGCCCTCGACCATGATGATTCTGGACGTTAAATCCCTATTCACGAACGACGATGTCCTTGCCGTCCTGTAGAGGAATCTTCCTGAGGACCCCCGCCTTCCTCTGCCTACTGACGTCTTCCTTCAGCTGATCCGTCTGTGTGTGGATTCCGACTCCTCTTTCGAAGGGTGTTTCTACTCTCAGACCTTCGGTGTTGCCATGGGCTCTCCCCTTTCTCCTGTCTTGGCCAACCTGTTCATGAAGTATTTCGAGGCGGAGCTTCTTCCCTCCATCTCCCTTCGTCCTGCTATTTGGCTGAGATACGTCGACGTCGTCTTTGCCCTCTGGCCCCATGATCTTGCTCTCTTCCCGGATTTCCTGGATAAGCTGAATTCTCTCTCTCCTACCATTCGTTTCAAGGTTGAATGGGAGGTAGATGATCAGCTCCCCTTCTTGGACACCTTAATTCACCGCTCAGGTGACTCCTTCTCTTTTTCAGTGTATAGAAAACCCATGCACAGCGGGATGTATATACACTTCTTCTCTTACCATCCTCTCCATGTTAAGAGAGGTGTCGCTACCTCTCTCTTTCTCCGTGCTCTCCGCAGGTTTTCTATCTCCAGAACAATGTACTCTTACACACAGAGTGCAAAAGCATTTTGTGAACCAGCAGTAAGATAAGAGTTAGACTTGCTGAGGGCCCCTGGCTGCAAGTAACTACTGCCTCTGCCACCCTTTTCCTCCCTCCATTCCTATTCACACTCATATTTTACATAGGAAAGTGAGCCCCACCACTTCCACCATCCTATTTATTCTTCCTTCCCTCTTTCCTTTCCTACCTCCTCCTTATTTTACGCAAGCGGAAATGTAAGAAAGGCCAGCTCTGTTTCCCTATTCTCTCCTTTCAACTCCCTTTGTTTCCCCATTTCTTCCCTTTGTAAATCCTATGAGCTCTTCTTAGTCATCTCCCTATTGCAAGATCTACTGATTTGTTCTTTAACCCATCCCCGACGGGGGAATTCTAGCCTTGAATGTCCAAATGCCGGGGCGTTCGAATTATTAGGCCTAAATCAATTGAATGGCCGGCACAATACTGTGCCGCCCGGCAACTGGGCTTTTGAATGCGCGGTACACATGCTGCCGAATTTCAATATTAACAGTGGCTTTTCTCCTGCTGACGGTCTTCTATCCTCGCACATTCTCCGTTTGTTACCTTATCCCGGACACCCTTCACATAGACCGCCGGACCCAATGACCTGACATGACCTGCCCCGCCTCTGCCTGTTTCCGTTCTCCTGTCCTCGCTTGACCTTCTTGCACCGTATTACTCCGCCCTTTACCCTTTTATATACCATCTTGTTCTCCTTAGACCTGAAGATGGGATCCAGATGGATCTTGAAACTGTCGTCTCATTTTCAATAAATCTATTTTGTGTATAGTGGGTTTATCTGCCATTTATCAACACGGAAGAGTGTTTTGCAAGTCATATATATATATATATATATATATATATATACATATATATATGTATTCATATATATTTATATATATTTATGTATATACATATATTCATATATATGTTTATGTATATTTATGTATATATATGTGTATATATGTATATATATGTATATATATATATTTATATACATTTATAAATACAAATTCACATGTATATATATTTATATACATTTATAAATACAAATTTATATATATATATTTATGTATATATATATTCATATATATCTTTATATATATTTATGTATATATGTGTATATATGTATATATATGTATATATATATATATTTATATACATTTATAAATACAAATTCACATGTATATATATTCATATACATTTATAAATACAAATTTATATGTATATATATATTTATATGCATTTATAAATACAAATTTATATGTATATACATTTATATACATTTATAAATACAAATTTATATGTATATATATATATTTATATACATTTATAAATACAAATTTATATGTATATATATATTTATATACATTTATAAATACAAATTTATATGTATATATATTTATATACATTTATAAATACAAATTTATATGTATATATATTTATATACATTTATAAATACAAATTTATATGTATATATATATATATATTTATATACATTTATAAATACAAATTTATATATGTATATATATATTTATATATTGTTTATATACGTGTGGTCTATTGGATTCAGGGCCGGGTCTATCAATCTGACGGCTCAGGTTCGAGTCCCGGTCAGGGAAGTAAAATTTGTATTTCTATATTCTACCATGCGTTGTAATGCAGTTGACAAGCATAACCAATAGTTTGGTGGCATAAATAATGGATGCAGCATGATAAAGCTTATAAGTCTGTTAAAAGGATATATTATGAGCAAGTAGGGAGAATGAGAAGCAGAGTTTTAATTATTTGGGAAGTTTCACTGTCAATTATTGTGTTCGGATCTGCGTAAAGAATTAGCTAATTGATATGAAATATCACATGATAAATATCTTTCGAATATATATTAAAGGAAATATTTTAAAAAAATGAACTTATATTAAAATTTATATGTAATACATACAGATTCGATTCATTTAAGATTTGTAAAAAAATGAAACCTATCAAGCTCTTGCCATTATTCGAACGAGCGAAATTTATTAAAAATTTATTTAGTGTTTGTAATTTACGAATGCTAAAATAACGCCTAAAGGTGTAGACAAATAAAAAACAACTATGAACACACGCTGATTCTCGGAAATAGGGCGGTTCCACGCGTTTGGCAACGCTGTCTAGGATAGAGTGTAGCACAGAAAACTAACACCTTTTTCTTGTCTATAGACACTTTTGAGCCAGTGAAAATGACGGCGATTGTGATTAACCTATTTACTTTGATTGGAAAATGTATAATATATAGCAGTATGTTTCGTTCATTTGTGCATATACGTTTAATTATCGTTACTGTACTACTTTTTAATCATTTTCTTTCTTTCAACTTTTCTTCTCTGTGTTTTCGCTAACATACT
>BOPN01004225.1:48002-50502 GCA_017312705.2 Penaeus japonicus | reverse complement strand
CCAATACGTCTGTATACCTGGGAGCATGTATGCATAACTGTCGACCTAAGACGCAAAAAAGTTGTTCTTGTAGTCAATAATGACGTAAGTTCCTATGGATAACCTTGGTTGTAAAAATGAGCATCTGATTATTTGATATCTTATAATTTTTTTTTTTATGTGGAGAATGATGCTTGCATAGATTATTTATTTGTTAATAGTAAAACTGTAAACACAGAACTAACTTCTTTTTTTTCAAGTTCAGAGAATATACGCTTGCAGAGACCAACTCAGCAAATCAAGACCCGCTAATCATTCGCGGAGGAGGTCGGCTCGTGCTCGGCCAGGATTTGGACTCTTCTGAGGGCGGTTTCAACATTGAACAAATTCTCCCTTGTGAAATTGCAGACCTTTCTATGTACGACGTTGTTCTGTCCAGAAAAGAAATCGAAGGTTTTATGTCCTGCAAGAAAGTTATTCCTCATTCTCTGATTCTATATGCGGACCAAAACGACACGGTCCTGACGGCGGTGGGTGAAACAGAAGTTACAACAGTATCTGAAGAATTTCTATGTCTTGGAACACCTGGCTACAAGCTCCTCTTTCCAGAACGGGTCACTTTCTGGGAAAATGTTGCGTGGTGTGAAATGTTAAAAGGGTCAGTTATTCTTCCGGCAAGTGAAGCAGCAAACACGGAAGTATATGACAAGTTTTATCATTTCAGAGACATGTGTTCCGACAGATGGCGCACGTTTTACTATTTTGGCACCATCAGGAATATAACTACTGATCAGTGGTTCTCTTATCCAGAGAACATCCCCTTGGTTTATGAAAAATTTGATACTACCTGGAATGGCATTGTGAAGAACTACGAATGTGCTGGGGTTGGCAATCAGTATTTTAAATATACCTGGTTTGCCATTCCATGTAAGAGTTCGATGTGTTCAGCCTGCAATTTCACAACCTCGCCTCGTCTGCGTCTTCGAGGGTTGTGCAAAATATCCTTAATTGATCGGTCTTTCTTCTTACACGATTACTTCAACAGTCGTCCACTCTTTGATGGGGAAGTTAAGAATAGAATTTTCTGGAATAATGAAACTTGGGAGATCAGAAGTCGTCAGCATAAATCGCTTTTAGGTCTGATGGAGATTAATAGTCCGAAGGAGTACCCGCTGGGCCGCCATACTTGGGTCATCACTGGGGACAAGTGTAGTAAAACTAGAGTAAGTATGAAATAGTCGATATGAATTACTATTTAACTTATTCCAGCTTTATGGTGCAATAGAATCGTGCTCAGCTCGCATTCTTGCTGATCTAAATTCAAATCTAGCACTGCCGGTGGATGTCACTCCCGTTCACGAGATGATTCAGAAGCAAAATGAACAACTAGCTGCAATTTAACTGAAGTCACAATAACCTATCCTCATACCTAATATTAATTTTCATCTATTCTACAGCTCGAGCTACAACTTACATCTTGTGGTGATGGCGAGTACACTTGCAACAGTGGCGCTTGTATAAAGAAAGACCGCCGCTGTGACCTTGTCACGGACTGCCCCGACCTAAGCGATGAGCTGGACTGCGATGTGGTCACCGTGCCTGAAGGTTACTCGTCTGCCCTTCCTCCTCCCAAGATTTCTTCAGGGCCTCTCTCTCTCCTCTTCTCTATCCGTATTATCTCCATCAGGGAGTTCAACCTGGTGGCCTTCACACTGGTGGTGGACGCTGTGATTACCATCAAGTGGCATGACTCACGGCTGATCTTCAGGAACCTGCGAGACGACTACCACGCCAACAAGGTCAAAGACTTCAGTCAGCTGTGGACACCTGAGATCTTTATTAGGGACGGGTCGAGGAGCTCTGTTGACGAGACACTGCGTTCCAAAGACGTTTACGTCGTGCTCGAAGACGAAGCTCGTCCAGATGATGATGCTATGGTTGGGGAAGGTACTTTCAAATTCACTTAAATATCAAATATTGATTAAGGGAGAGTTTATATGTGGAGAGTATATATTATGTTTTCCTTTTTATTCAAAATTTCTACCATTATGTAGTTATGTTTTCTCACTGTAAATTATGTTATTTTCATCTCCTTTATCACTTTACTTGTCATTTGCTAAATATCCCTAGTTTGAATTCAGAACTCACCCCACTAAGATTTTGCTGAATTCATGTTCTTTATTTTGTAAGAAATACTGACATGGTTGTTAATGAGTTATTTTATCCTAACCGTTTCGTGCCAGGCAAATTTACACGTTACCCTGTTGTCAGTGTCAGCAACTTTCTACTTTTTTCTGTTCTTAAACAACTTACCAGTATGTAAACTTATCATTGACAACAACAAAATTTAAACGATAGAGTGTTAAGACAAATTCCACCTATGCTTTTTTATGCGATAAGTGCAACCTACTGTATTTAATGGGGATGTTCATCAAAATGTGTGTGTGTGTGTGTGTGTGTGTGTGTGTGTGTGTGTGTGTGTGTGTGTGTGTGTGTGTGTTTGTTTATTTATTTGTGTGTG
>BOPN01004225.1:22500-26201 GCA_017312705.2 Penaeus japonicus | reverse complement strand
AATGACACGTACCTCTTATCTGCATGTGGTACATTAAGATACTTTATATCTTGACACATCTCTTCCATAAGCTAGGATAGACCAAACAATTAATCGCCAATAGCTATGATACATCTATATTACTAATAACATTAAATTGTTGTAAGGACTTTCAATGTGTTCCTCTTATATCTAAAACTGTTTAAATGTTGAGGCTGCATACAGTTTTTTTCTTGTTATCGACTAATTTTTTTTTTCACTTTACCATATTTTTCGCTTATCTAAAAAAAATACCTACTCATCCTTTTTGTTGATATTCATGTAGCTAAATATCTTTTAATCAAGTCACATCTCTTTGTCTCTATTTTTTCTTTCTCATCTTTTAAACATTTCTTATGTACTGAGAAACAAAAGAGGGCAGAGGAAGACGTTGAAGAGAGAGAGATTTCCCATTTAACCACAATTAATTAATTGTTTTGGGGATGTACATAGTCATTTGTTGTTGAGTTCTTTCGCTTGTTTTTTTTTTTTTTTTTTTTTTTTTTTTTTTTTTTTTTTTTTTTTTTTTTTTTTTTTTTTTTTTAATACGTTATGGTGTTATGGTTTACAGTTACGGTTTCATGGCGCTTTTTACAAATCTTGTGGCCCGAATAACTCGATAAGGTCTTTACGGATTTCCAATCTGACCGTATCATTGGAAAGGCCTTGTGAGTGTGCAAAAACCACACCGGTTTCCGAACGTTTTTTTTTGCATCCACTCTTCACCAATCTTGTTTGATATTGCTTGTACTCTGACTTGCTGACCTGCACACGCATAGAGACATTTCCGCATAAGTGGCTTATTTTCATATATGTACACACAATGTACACAAGAAACCCATAAGAAAATTGTCTTTTATGGGGGGGCTACCCCCCCCCCCTGAGGGCGGTGTTAGAATCCACTTGTAATAACTCTCTGGCCCCCCGCCCGCGCAGGGACGATCCCTCTAAGCTTGTTATGGATTTATGTTTGCAAAATCAGCTTTTAGAATTGCCTCCCTTTTACTAAATTACCTTGTGAATTGATTATCATTTGTTTCATCAGTAGTAATCTCTTGATAAGCTCAGTTTACCTACATGTTTATCTAAACTTCCGGTTTATTTATGCCAAAACGATCAGTGATTTCTCAGTCTTGTCGATAAGAATATGACCAGTGATCTCACAGTCTGTTGGATTTGAACTTACTCAGTGAATGATCGGTATTTTATATGGATTATCTTAATCACAATCCTCTCCACGTGCATGTTCCTTGCTCAGGCTACTTTATTACCATTATTTGCCTCACTATATACATATTCTACACAACATACCCTCCTCAAACTACGCTTCCTGTTCCACAATCATCCTACAAGTAAACCCCTCTTTTTCATACAAATTAACTGGGTGGTGCCCGACGTCATTTTACAAATCTTTGGCAGTGCAGACCGAGAAAATGTGACATCAGACGAATGCTAGTGTCATGAGAAACCGCTGCTGGCTCGGCCCTTTTATCCTCCTATCCGTACTGGCCGATAACGAGAAAGCACGGGTTGTATAACCCCAGGCAGCCGATTTGAACGTAGTGTAGTGTAGCGGACATAGGCGAGGCGGGGCTTCTAAGTAATGCTATCTGCTATAATAGAAAAAAAAAATCGTGTTGTCTTTTCGTCTTGTTTACCCATCTCTATTCTATTTTCTTTCTCACTCTCTTTGAAATTTAACCCACGCTAACATGCCTGAAAAATGCATATTGGCTATGAATATTAACAATGTGTTTTAAATACCTGCAAGTATGTCTATTCTTATTAATTAATCCTATTAATCCTTTTTTAATTCTTCAGAAAGTGTTTGGAAGGAAAGGAAACGACGGACATAGGCAGAGAAGAATAAAGTTAAGCAGAGAGAGAGAGAGAGAGAGAGAGAGAGAGAGAGAGAGAGAGAGAGAGAGAGAGAGAGAGAGACAGGCAAAGAGAGAGAATGAAAGTGAGTGAGAGTGAGAAAGAGAGAGACATAGGCAGATAAATAGGGTGAGAGTGAGTTAGTATGTGAGAGGGAGACAGACAGACAGACAAAGGGAGAGTGAAAGAGAAGAGAATGAGTGAGAGAGAGTGAATGAGTGATAATAAGACAGAGACAAACAAACAGAGAGAAAGATAAGCAGACAAAGAGAGAGAGAGAAAGAGACATAGACAAAGAGAGTGAGAAAGAGAGAGGGTGAGACATAGACAAATAAAGAGAGAGAGAGAATGAGTGAGAGTGAGAGGAATTGGGCGAGATCAGTAAAGAGCCAGGGTAAGCGAAGGAAGCGAAGGAGGAGGAAAGGCAAGAGAGGCTTGTGATTTTGTGCAAAGGAATTGAGACAAACAGTATAAGGAAATTGAAAGTGACAGTAACTAAACAAACAAACAATCAAATAGAATCTGAGTAAAACATCGAAGAACACCTGCTTCATCAATTAATTCTCCAAAATATCAATGTCCCAGAACTTCGAAAACTGATCATCCTGCCACTCAGGGTTATAAGCATGAGCAGAGGATGAGGTTGCAGGACAGGGTGGATCTCCTGCCGACCGAGTGTGGAGAGGGAAGGCTGTCCCCTCAGATGAATCGTGTCCTGGAACCCTTGCTGGCCCTCGGATAGGTTTCCTGTTGCGATTTTAGTGATAGTTAATATTAACGCTGTTGTTATTGCATATGGAGTTCTTTCAGCTCTCCTTAATGTCATCATTACCAGTAGTGATAGTGAAGTGACCCGGATTACAGGCAACTGAACTAATGGACCCGACGCTGTGATACCTGATCTGCTGGCGGTGCCTTGCAATTACCAAGGAGCGATACGTACATGAATTAATTTCTAATTGTTCCATATTGCGCAGACGGCTACAATGAAGATAAACGCACTTTAGAGTGAACGTTTCAAATTTCCCACATTCCCCACATCCACCTATCAAAGAGCAAGCAAGCACTGATTTACAGCAGGGTTTCTCAGGTCACATTAGAACACAAGTCGCCGCTCCAGACTTTGATTAATTGCACATGATGGAGATTGATTTTATATCAAAATAATTATGCGTTTACTATAATTTTAGCGCTTCATACCTTAAGTTAGACTGCTGTTGCTTTTCATATGGATATCACATTAATGCGTGCATTATCATACGATTCAATTTCCAAAGAATGCACCAACAGTGATACCCCAGTGAGTTGGTGATCTTTAAATTCTTGAAGGTTTCTCATATATTTCGGTAACAGGTAACGAGTGATGGTCATGCTGCTCCATAAAACCTTGAAAAATCTGTCTTTTTGTCTTTCTTAACTGCGGAAATGATTAGTCTCTCCCGGCCCTCCTCCGCCCACCTGTCACTCGCGCTGTCAGTCAGTCTGTCAGTCAACAGGTGCGCTGCCTCTTCGCTGCGACGCTAAAGGAACTACAGTGCTTGTGATGTTGGAGCAAATTGGAATATTTTCGAATCGTCATTGTCTTTGCTTTATCTTTTTCTTCTTTGCTCGGATGGCATTGTGAACACACACACACACACACACACACACACACACACACACACACACACACACACACACACACACACACACACACACACACACACACACACACACATATATATATACATATATAGATAGATAGATAGATAGATAGATAGATAAGTATAGTATACGGCAAAAACCGCATTGAGAATGAAGCGCTC
>BOPN01004224.1:125000-126448 GCA_017312705.2 Penaeus japonicus | reverse complement strand
AGAGAGAAAGAGAGAAAGAGAGAGAGAAAGAGAGAGAGAGAGAGAGAGAGAGAGAGAGAGAGAGAGAGAGAGAGAGAGAGAGAGAGAGAGAGAGAGAGAGAGAGAGAATGAAATAAAAATAAAAATAAAGAGAAAATGACCGGTTATTACTCTATTCAAGAACATATAGTTTGTATTACTATAGAAAATTACCCACCTAATATAATGATACCCTGAAATTGGATAGACAAGACCTTTAAATAGGATTGGTGATTAATGACATCATGCTATTTTTGGAATTGATATCACAATCATAAAACCCCTTTTATGACATGGCATCAGGGATATATTTATGAGGACTATATTTTTGTCCTCTTTAAAACGTTCATACATACAAACCATTGTTGTTGTTATCATCATTACCATTATCATTATTGTTATTGTTATTATCATTATTACTATCATAATTATCATTATTATAATAATCATCATTTTCCTGATTATATGTTGTTGTTTTTTCCTCTTGAAATATCTATACTTGGAAGATGTCGATTCTGCCATTCACAACATAACATCAACAGACACAAAGTTGCATGATATTGCATGAAATTTTACGTCTTTAACATGCCTTTCCCCCAATTTACTTAATGAATTCAGGGAAACAACCACTGTCTATTTCTCCTCTTGGTTCTAAAGTCGACCAAAGTTTGCCTAGATCCTAATTTAATACCAGAACTTAAGTCGTATCGTATGTACAAATGAGACTAAACCTTATACAAACAGAGTGACGTGAGAGAGGTGCATGGAAGGCAAGTTACAACAGAAAAATACAGGTTTTAATGAAACGGAAACTGTAGAATGTTTTGGCTCACGCTACAACTTTCCCGTAGATTTGATGTTTCTTCTATTTACATATAAAAACGCTGCTTTACTGACTTTCATGATTAAGGAATTCGGAAAGGATGATATGAATAGATATATTTAGAATTACAATTTTAATGAAAATATATCCGGTTTATTGTGAGGACATAGAATCTTACTATTATTATTAGTTCTAGTCCTATTATTACGACTACTGTTACTACATTTAAAACCGGTGCCATTGCTAATATTAATGCAAAAAAATGATTAGCATTATCATTACAAATCGCCAAAAACAACAAAAGCGCTCATGAAATATTAACAATTATAGTCATGTTGCTAATAATAGCATATATGTGTAGGGATCAATATATAAAAAAAGAAAAAGAATTCACATAAAATAATGTTATGATTCATTTTATTATTATTACTGTGATTATCATTATCATTTTCTTTGTTATTAATATCATTATCATCATAATTTTTATTACTTTATTATGACTATCATTGTTTTCATGGTCATCACTATCATCATCATGATCATCAGCATTGTTATCATTATCATTATTATCATCATCATTATCATCAATATCATTAATATAAATACT
>BOPN01004224.1:117500-120000 GCA_017312705.2 Penaeus japonicus | reverse complement strand
CTTCGGGACTTCGTCATCGGTATCATCGTCATCATTATCATTAGTATAATGATTAGCGGTACTATCGTCAATATCATCATACCTGTTGTTATCACTAGCAACTGCTAGTATCACTAAAGATTGTAAAATCAATGATAATGAAACCAATGATTAGGGTGATAATGACGATGATGATACTAATAATGATAATAGTGATAATGATAACGATCATATAATAATAAGAGTAATAATGGTAACAATGATGATAATAATAATAGTGATAATAATGATAATAATAATGGTGATAATAATGATAATGATAATAGTGACTATGATATTAACAATAATGATGATAAGGATAATCATGCATCTCTACTTTCTCTTATAAATTTGTCAACTTTAATAATATATCTTTATTTCCTTACTGGGCTAAAATATATTTAACTAAGTATATATCTCTTTTTTTCTTTTGAACCCATAAATAATGTCGGGAACTCACTTGGTACTGCAAGTAATATCAGGGTCCTTATCAACTTGATAAATAGATCGAAGAGTGAATACAATGGATAGGTAGATTAAAATAAATATACAGAAACATCAGAGTTCTAGCAGTCTCTTATAATAGAGAAATAATAAAGTAAAAAAAACAAATTATAGTAAAGTGAATAATAATAATAAAAAAAACAAACATAAAACAATAAGATGAATCAATCTATTAACTGAATAGATAAACAATATAACTAGCTATTGAAAACTGCATTTCAGTCGTAACAGAAAAGGCTCTCAACCCATTTTCAAGTTCATGGAACACAGTGGGTGAGGTGGACATTCTTTGGCATAATAGTAACTCCCTTGGCGTGAACAGCACACTGGGCGGAGTTCTCAAAGGGACCGACCAACCCCCCATATCTCTTGTTTTACACGGAGGATCACTGTTATCTTATCAGCTCGTCCTTAGGCAACGCATACATAAATATTCATAGGAATTCATTAGTAACTTTTTTTTAGTTAACTGGTTTTTAAGGCCAGAGGCAACTCACACATAAATTTTCATAAAGAATCGTCAATAACTTTCCTTCAAACAATCTTACCAAAAACTCTAACCAAGAGATAAATATGTAAACCTGGTCGATTACATAACCTCGGTGAAATTAACGATACATGAATCCTTATTATGTACACAGAACATTTGTTATGAATGAGTTTTATATCAAATCTATGGTATACTATGTATATATATATATATATATATATATATATATATATATATATATATATATATATATATATATATATATGTCTGTTACTTCATACTCTGAATTTCAGGAAATGATTGGTGCAAAAACAACAAAATTTTGACTATTCTCAATTTGATATAAAAAAAAAACATGATTTATTCATTTAACATTTCGTAATCTGCTTCAAATATTTTGGGGCAAAAAAATCCCTGTCTGACAAACTAAATTTCAATTTCGATTTAATTTTGGGAAGTATAATTAGATTATTGAAGCTATTATTGAATAATTAACATCTCTCTATCAACCAATCTCTTTCTCTCTCTCTCTCTCTCGCTCTTTCTCTCTCTATCACACACACACACACACACACACACACACACACACACACACATATATATACACACACGTGAGTGTGTGATTGTGTGTGTGTGTAAAGATAGATATATATTTACATATATGAATAATGTCAACAACGATACTGATAAGTATAATGTGATAATAATAATAATGTTAATCATAAACATAATGATATTGATAATAGTATGGACAATAACAATAATGATAATTAAGATAATATTAACGATGATGATGAAAAGGATAGTACTGATGATGATGATAATAATGATAATCGTGAAAATAGATGATGGTAATGATGATAACAATGATAGTAGTTATAGTGATAAAAGTAATAATAGCAATAATGATAATATTAATGATAACGATAAAATTCATAATAACAATAGTAATAATAATAATGATTATAATAATATCAATGATTATGATCCCAATAACAATGGTAATGATCATAATGATAATAATGATAAGGATAACCAAAAGGATAATAAATAACAATAACAATGGCATTAAAAATAATAACAACAGTTACGATAGTAGTAAAATGTAATGATGACAATAAGATAATGAAATAATAATAGTACTGATCGCAAAAAAAAAAGAAAAAAAAAAACATTCTATTGAATTGTCTCTGGTATGCAAATGAAATTCCTGGCCCTGCAAATACCCATTGCAAACCCCCACACGGCGAGCTCTTACACAATGCCTCGTTAATAAGCGAAAAAAAGGCTAATCTGTTTCATTTCCATCAAAGACCGAGACCGCTATGGGAACGGCTGGTCCTAAACCCCTAAAAAAAAAAAAAAAAAAAACGAAAAAAAACAGCCAGTCCTCATAGGATGAATGGAAGAGAAAATGAGTTTTATGCATTCTGAGACTATGTATGCGGGTGTAGGTGGGCGCGACGTGTATGTACATGACAGGTTGGT
>BOPN01004224.1:62500-65000 GCA_017312705.2 Penaeus japonicus | reverse complement strand
GGGGTGGGGTTTCGGTGGGGGTAATGGGGGAGGGGGGGGGGGTAGGACTCACCGTAGGAAATCGCCATTTCACAGGATCGCGAGTTGTAGTTTTCTTACTTATTTTCCTGAGATGATTGTTTTTTGTGTATTACCTATTTTTATGTTCTTTCTATTTTCCTCTTTTTTTTCTATATACTGTATCTTTCTATTTATCTGTCCCTTTAGATTTATATATATTTAAATAACTTTCTATTTACCTATATATGTATGTATGTATACAAGTATGTATGTATGTATCTATATATGTAAGTCATATGCAGTCAGTGTGTGTGTGTGTGTGTGTGTGTGTGTGTGTGTGTGTGTGTGTGTGTGTGTGTGTGTGTGTGTGTGTGTACTCACATTTTTATGTATGTACATACTGTATATGATTGTAGTAAAATATAAAACTGGAATGCGTGGGCCGTTAAGGGAACATGCAACCAAGTATTTGTTTACTTGTACGTTTGTTTTGATATATGTATATGTAGACACATATATCCATATAGATAGATATACAGATTCCTACTAATCTGTCTCTATATACGCTTATATGCAAACGATATTCTTATTTTCGATTCTACTAATGAGCCTAATCAAATTGGAGCCCAGTGTTGCTAATGTGGAAGCAGAAAAATAACACCAACTGTATTTATAGACACTCAATGAAGTTTCCCAAACGAATCTTGGCATCTTCATAAATCTCACTTTGTCTCCCAGTCTTGGAATCCCTATTTGGTGTCTAAGTCATCCTTAATTTATTCTCTCGTTTCTAATTTGTAGGTCATTCCCAACGATCCCTCATTCCAGATGCCTTTATTGCCATATCTTATTCCCAACTGCTCTCCTATTGTATCCCCTAAACTTATCTCGCCTTCTTTCCTTACACCCTTCTTTGTAACCCTTTTCCTTTTATGTCATATCTTTCTTTCTCTCCCTTTCTTTGCTTCTTTCCTCATACCATTGCACCCTATTTTTTCTATCCTCTTATCCCCGCTTCTCTTATACTTTCTTACTCATACACTTACAACTTTCTAACTTCTTATCCCACTAAGCCCCTCTTGCCCTATTACCCTTACGATGCCCCCCCCCCCCCCACACACACACCTCTTAACCAGGTTGCTCTTTCCGTATACCCTTACACTCCCCCCCCCCCCTTTTCCCCGAAGCGACCTGCCCTTCTCCTATACCCTGACATACCCCCCTTTACCCCCAACGCCCCCCTCCCCCTAACTGCGTGCGGTCCTTGAACCGTGGATAACATGACATGTAACACCTCCCTGTGGTAAGCTGGATGGGCCGTCTAGCCCTCAAGAGGCACTGTGACATCGAAAATTTTCCTCTCCATCTCGAAACTGACCATTATTTCCCCTCCCAGTTTATCATTTCTGACGACCGGTGTTAAGTTATGGGGATTTATGGTCTTACAAGCTTTTAAAACCGTCTATGTTCACGGTAGACAAATGTGGCTCTCGTAATAGCTTTTCCGCGAGGATCTGCAATGATGATTCTCTACAAATTCAGCGTATCCTTATAGCTAAGCCCTAGATACAATACATAGTGTTGTTTTTCTAATATTTGTTTGCGTGCTGTGTAGAAAAATAAACATGTTTTCCCTGAAACTGAAAACCCGCGAATTCAAATCCACGATATACTTTTAACAAAAGCATTTCCATAAAGTCTCTTTCGCTGTAAGATGATAACAACAACTTTGATATATATGATTTCTAATATCACAACTTCCTTGCAAATCTCGCCTATTTCTGTCAGATTTAAATTTGGTTTTAGGAGAGAAAAAAACAACAACTTCTGTTTAAAGTCTTCATAGAAAACGGACGTGGAAGATTTCTCGAGGATGTGAAGGAGTGGCAGAGCTGTAACGGCCGGCAGTCGCTCTTGGGGGAAATAAATATTTTAGTTTCATGGAAAATTCTACGCGTTCAGGAAACACATATCAGATTCTTTCTAGAAATTCACCTTGAGGATTTCTGTACCAAGGGAGAAATAAAAATGGGAATATTATATAAAGTAAAATCTTGGAGATGTGAAGGAAAAAAATCGTCTGAGCGAAATGTTTACGTCGTCTGGTCATTCTCTTTGGAATTCAGTGCTGATTAACAAAAATGAAAGGAAAAAACGTAAAGAGAAATGAGACAAAATGAGAAGGTAATGCAATAACAGAATGAAAAAAGATGAAAGACAGAGAGAGAGAGAGAGAGAGAGAGAGAGAGAGAGAGAGAGAGAGAGAGAGAGAGAGAGAGAGAGAGAGAGAGAGAGAGAGAGAGAGAGAGAGAGAGAAACAGACAGAATAATAAAAAAAAACTGAAAGGTGAAAAAAAACACAAGCCAGCATGAGAACTGAAAAGAATATACATGACATTAAGCTAATAAAAGAAAAGACGAAGACATTTAATCAAAGCAACACTGAATCCGTCATCCACCCCACGAAACATATCATCATTCACATCTGATTCTATTTCAC
>BOPN01004224.1:12500-15000 GCA_017312705.2 Penaeus japonicus | reverse complement strand
CCTCAGAGGCGCCGTTAGAAAATGTCTCCTTCTGATGATTTCCAGCGGGTAGTGCCTCCGCAACGCTATCGGCTTTTGTGAAACATATTACTTGCGTTTCATATCTCATTCGTATCACAGATATTCGATACAATCTCCATAAGCAAACACGCGAAACATAAATATGCAAATAAACATTTTGGCGTAAATTCAAGGTTAACGATAACTTTGGCCTCCCGGTACGACGTTGTTTACTTTCTGGGCAAGGGTGGCGATGTACAATAATCGCGATCGTAAAGTCTTTTTCTTTTCAAGACTCGCATTAAAATTTATATCTATTGCTCTTCTTGGCAGAAAGAATACATGGGACGCATTAAAATCTGCACTTTTCCCTATTTTCTATCTTACTTTTATTACGAAATTGTCCAAGTGTTGCTCTTAATGTCAAAACGAGATTGTGTTGCTTTATTTACTTCTTTGTGTCTATTTTCCATTTTCTTCTTAACAGACTTTGTCACTTAAAATCATTGCATTTCAGAGAGCTAAACGTAAGAGCAACATCATCACTTCTATTTCTTGCTCAATCCTTTGCTCTTTGCATATTTCAGGTCAACTTAAAAAGCAATAGCGTCACAGATGACAAAGTTCCTAGCCTGAATTATGCGTTTTTTGCAACCTGTTCTCCATATTCATTTATCTCCGGTATAGGTCCATTAACTGATCGAGTATGCAACAAATTCGGTGTCAAGTAATTTGGTTTGCACCGTTATCGCCACAATAGTCCGAGTCGCTAGGAATCCCCTCTTCCTTCTGAATCGACGGCCATAAACACATTGCAATAAACGGAACGTAATTGCACCGAGATGCAATCAAATGCTCTAACTTGCAGGATTGCAGATAAACTTATCCTAATAGTTGCGGTACATGCTGACGAAATACACCGCCTTCAGATACACTCACGCTGTCAGCAAACGAATCGCTGATAACTGGTATCTTTTTCTCTCGGCAAAGTAGAGCGAGGCGATCGACCACGCTTGGGGTTTAGTAGGGCTATCGCGCGATACGCCAGTAAAGCGAAGCGAGGGAGGTGTTTCCGAGATCGGGTGCTTGGGGAGGGTCGTAGGGGTGTGGGGGCGGATTGCAATTGATATCTGTTGCTATTGTTGTTGTTATGTTTATTGGTATTTCACTGCATGTTTTTTTTTTTTTTTTTTTTTTTTTTTTGTCTCCTTTCTATTGTTCTTGTATTTTATTTTTAATTCCCTATTTCTCCTCCTTCTCCTCCTTTTTCTCTTTCTGAACCTCTTCCTCCTCCTCCTTTTTCTCTTTCTGAACCTCTTCCTCCTCCTCCTCTTTCTCCTCTTCCTCCTCTTCCTCCACCCCCTTCTCCTCCTCCTACTCCTCTCCACCTCCTCCAATCATCCTCCTGCCCTCAAACTGTCTTGCTCTGCCCCTCTTCCTCCTCCTCCTCCTCCTCCTCCTCCTTCGCTCCCTCCCTTCCTCCATGGCTACCCCCATACCTCCCCCCCTCCAGTTCATGTCCACTTTTTTCTTCTTCCTTCACACATCAAGCGGGAGCTGCTGATGCATGCAACATATCTGATTTATTTTGATATGTAAATTCGTACGGCAGCGACTGGGAGAATTGTTTTGCATAGAAGCATATTATTCTGATGGACTTCCTGCATTGTGAAGTTTCAGACATGATTTTTTCTTTTTTTTCTTGGGAGGTGGGGGGCAGTGTTCGAGGTGGGGGTGGGGGGTTCGAGGTGGGGGTATGGGGGTTCGAGGTGTAGGTGGGGGGTCCATGGGGGGAGGGGGTAGCATGTTCGAGCCTTACATAAAGGTATACTGCAGCATCGGTACTCGCTCCCTGTTGGCTGGTGAAACCCGAACTCGAAACTTCATTCTTTACAAATTTATATAACCTACGCTTCCCAAAGTTCATTGTTTCTGACATTCATCCGGGGATTACAAATTCATGTGACTGATCTTTTGCCAGCAGGCAGCGGTCGTGGGTTTTTAAACTGGTTTTACTCTTTCAGGGACTTGGTTATTTCTATATCTTTGAGAAATAGTTTTTTTTTCCAGTTTGGCTTGGATGTATGAGTGTATGAAGAGAAAGAGGGAAAGAGAGAGAGTGTGTGAAAGAGGGAAAGAGAGAGAGAAAGAGAAAGAGACAGACATTCAGACAGACAGACACATCTTTAGCATGAGTATGATTCCACTGTGTCATGGAAATTTTAGTACATAATGCCATGACGATATTGCATGAGTAATATATTTCCACATATATACATACATATAAAATCATATCTAAATAGAGGAAATAGATATTAACAAGAATCAGGGCTCAATATATTGAATAAATGCAACTTGACCACCTTGCAAAGAAAGATATATGCAAGAGATATAAATCTAAAAACAGCCAAGTGAAGGGACGGGGTTGATTATAGAGGAAACATGAAGATGAATTTGACAGTGAGTGTGAGTAAAGATGTCACTCAAATCTGCAAAAAAA
>BOPN01004224.1:5000-7500 GCA_017312705.2 Penaeus japonicus | reverse complement strand
AATATCCTTATCCAAAAGAATAGGTCGTTAGGTGAAAGAAAACGGCAGTTACCGCTAATTACCTCCGTATTTTTTGTTATTTTTTTCCTTTCTCGTTATTTCTTTCTCACTTTTTTCTTCTTCACTCGTATATCTCAGCCTCTGCAGAAGACACATAATATTCAAATAGAGTTTTGTGCTGCTAAAAAAGCCAGCCCATTTACATCCCGCACGGTAGTCATGCACCTATATGCTTCTCCGAGCTATAAACAAGGATTCATATATATTAAACTTAATCATAATTTGAAGCTATTAAAGGTAGGATCGTGTTGTGAGGAGCTTTATGAATATTCATGTATGTAAAAGAGGTCACATGTGGGGTTCTACTGTTTATGTTGATGTTCTGTAAAACTAAATGTTGGGCTCATCCCCTCGCTCACATTACCAGTCTATTTTTTGTCTCTATGTCTGTCTGTTTTTCTTTCTTATTTTTTTATCTTTAGTCCTTTTTCTTGCGTTTGTCTTTTGCTATTACTTCTATCGTTTTTAACAAGTTATTATATCAGTATAACCATGATTATTATTCTGCCTCTCTTCCTACTTTTTCGCCTTCTCCCTCTTTTCTTCTGTTTCTTCGTCTTCCCCTTCTCCTCCCCTCCCCCCTTCTCTCTCTCTCCTCCCACTCTCCCTTCTCGTTCACGACCTGTTAAACCACAAAGTAACCGGTGCCATAAACTTGTAGTCATTCAAGGAATCCTTCCATCCTTTGTTGGCATCCACAATTATTCCTATGGGCCATCTGGGCCTCGTTTTATAAAAGTTATCCTTCGTGAACGTCTTTGTCATGCCCTTGGTGAGCATTGGAAAAGGGTAGATTTCCGTGTAGACATACTGACTTGGTTCCTAAAACGTTTTGATATCATTTTGATAAATATTTTCTGAATGTTTTGCATATGAAATCAGTCCTTTTAAGCTTCAACACACAAAGACTGGGAAATGCAAGCACGCATGCGCGCGCGCACACACACACACACACACACACACACACACACACACACACACACACACACACACACACACACACACACACACACACATACACACACACACAAAAAAAAAAAATACACGCACACACAGTTACATCCCACCCCATCATCGTCATCATCTAAAACAGCACAAAATAAGACACATACCTGAACAATATGCATGTTGCATATATAAGACTATGGGCAATATTTACCTGGAAGCGTGGGTGTTGTTGACATCATGTACTGAAATGTATATACACAAATATATTTCTTCCACATCACTTCTTGTTAGCCTTTTCTGTCTGTGTGAAATATGTCGTTATAAATCAATCAACAAGATTATATACAAAAATTTACGCAGCAAAATCACCTTGAAGTTTTGAAAAAAAATTAAAAAAAACGAAAAAGAAAGAAAAAAAGTGTTCATAGAGGAAATGCATTTGCATGAGACTATAAAAATACAGTTTATGAAGGTCCCGGAGCTCTTAAACTCCAGCTGAATGTGTAATTAAACATACATCATGAGGTAGCAGCGTAAAGAAAATAAATCAAAATATTTTAGCATGTTAATAAAGGAACTACCGTCTTGGAAGAGTCTAACCCATTCGTAATTATGGTCAGGTCTCCCAGGTAGTTGGTTGACTGGGCTTCTGTTGAGGGAGTGGAGGCGGTAGGTGGTTAGCTGTGGTGGGTGGTTGTGGAAGAGGATTGTGGTGGGGTGGAGTGGTTGTGGAAGAGGATTCTGGTGGGGTGGAGTGGTTGTGGAAGAGGATTGTGGTGGGGTGGAGCGGTTGTGGAAGAGGATTGTGGTGGGGTGGAGTGGTTGTGGTGGGGTGGAGTGGTTGTGGAAGAGGATTGTGGTGGGGTGGAGCGGTTGTGGAAGAGGATTGTGGTGGGGTGGAGCGGTTGTGGAAGAGGATTGTGGTGGGGTGGAGTGGTTGTGGAAGAGGATTGTGGTGGGGTGGAGTGGTTGTGGAAGAGGATTCTGGTGGGGTGGAGTGGTTGTGGAAGAGGATTCTGGTGGGGTGGAGTGGTTGTGGAAGAGGATTGTGGTGGGGTGGAGTGGTTGTGGAAGAGGATTCTGGTGGGGTGGAGTGGTTGTGGAAGAGGATTGTGGTGGGGTGGAGTGATTGTGGAAAATGGAATGTGGAATGGTTATAAAGGAGCGTTTTGATGGCATGCTGTGTTTCTTAGAGGATGCTTACATTTAATGACATGGAGAATTGCTTTGCTAAGTAGAAGGCTTGAGTAAACAGTAGCTATGGTGTTAAGTAGTGGTTGTTAACGAAGCGTAGTGGCTCTTTAGAACAATTATGTTGGAATGGTGAGGTTGTGAGTGTTGGTGATGGTTGTGGGGAAACTAGAATGCTTGTGAACAATAACTTCAGTGGAATTCTGGTTGTGAATAGTGGTCGGAGGCTGTGGAGGGTAGTTGTAATGGAATGGTAGTAAAGAGTAAGTATAGTTGCGAGGTAAGAGGCATTAGTGGTAGT
>BOPN01004223.1:130000-131696 GCA_017312705.2 Penaeus japonicus | reverse complement strand
CTGCCTAAAGGGATACATTATGTGGAATAGATTCATACATAAAGAGAGCAAAGAAATGAAACACGGAAATAAGCATTGAAGAGAAAGCACAAGATCATATACAGGTGCAATTTTTTTTTTTTTTCGAAAGAATGACAACTTTGACGAGATTTTTTCATTTTTGTATTTTATTTTATTTTAAAAATTTTGATGAGTACCGGAGGCTTACAACTTACAAAGCCTACATTCAACATCAAGCTCCAATATCAAGCTTTTTTTTCTGGAACAATAAAACTGAAGATTCTACTTCTTACAGTTAGTTTCCAGAAGGTTCCGTAAATTCATCATCAATTGATCTGTTCTTATGACACTGTCTTTCTTCGCACTCTTTAATGTGTCTTATCTTAAGATACACTCGTTATGAATTAAGATTACTGAAGTCCACTAATTTTAAAATATGACACTTTATTAAGATTAATTTAAAGTGAAATTTAATCCTTGGATACAGCTGTTGCTATCATATTGCACGTGGATGTATAACTTCATTGCTTGGATTGTATGGATTGTATTTTAAGAAGCAATGTCATGGAATGTGACTTTAAGAAAAATAGTGTTCGTTAACATCAAAGCTCCACAATGAGGGATTTTCTTGTTCCTCAAAAGGTTCATGGGTTTTCTCGGGACATAAGTAGATCTTTTATATATATACATATTTATATGTATATACATATATATATATATATATATATATATATATATATATATATGTATATATATGTATATACATGTATATATGTATGTGTGTATGTGTGTGTGCGGCATGCTACAGAAAGACAATAAAAAATGATCCGAAGAGAAAGAAGATCCATGACGTTCCGAGTAGGCCTAGACAACTCTTCAGATAGCAATAGCCTCCTGGGTGAGAGTCTAGTTTCCCCTTCGTTATCACCGTTCGAGGAGGACTAGGCTTATCCAGTCGTCACAGAATCAGCATTCCATTCTTCCTCGTGATAGTGTGAGCAGCTCCCCCCCCCCCCCCCCCTTGCAAATCGCCACCGAGCCAGAAACACGACTTCATCTCCCACAGATGAGTTTAAGTGATCTCCGCCCCAAAGTGATGGGATTACTCCCCTAATCCCCAGCTGTGTGGGAGACAGGTTCATTTCATTCCATAGTATAAATATCTTTAGTTCCGTCTTTCTGATTTCTCCTGCTGTTGGGGTCCTGCAGCAATCGTGCATCAGGGATTTGCAATGCATGATCATAATTAATGCATATGAAATTTTGCAGAGAATATTTGGTCTTTTTCTTTCTTTCTTCCTACTTTATACATACTACATATAATAGATAAATAGAAAAATAGATTAGATAGATAGACAGACAGAGATATACACATACACACCCTTGGACGCACCATTCTCTCTTTCCTTCTACTCCAATCATTGCGAAATGGAGTACATTATCAAAACAATGATAACAACAACAACCATACTATTACCAACACATAGATAGATAAATAAATAAACTTTAATAAATAGGAAACGACATATTTTCAAAATCCCCCTCTTCTGTATAAGTGAGATATAACATATACCCATACGTTACTTCATCCCCGCTGGCTGTCTCTGTTCATTTTCGTCTATTTTTTAAGCAATGCTCAATCGCCGAAGACCTTTCTCATTGATCATAAATGTCATCCGTATTTTTTTCATTTATT
>BOPN01004223.1:52500-57500 GCA_017312705.2 Penaeus japonicus | reverse complement strand
ATGAAGGATGTGCAGGCAGAACGAGAAGAGGAAGGTGACTCAATCCATACCCAGTGTCTAAAATGTGCTCCTGTGCCAATATGGATGTCTTTCACTGTGGCACTCACAGTCACAAGCACAGGTTTCATTCCTCTTCCCTACCTCTTCTTGTTATCTTTATTGTAGGTGGTTATGTTTCGTATTCGTTCATGACAGCACAAAAATACGAAAAAATAAAGTTGCCTTTTGTCCTCCCATAAAACAGCAATACTTCTATCACATTGAGTATAAAGAAAATAATGAGCTAATATGGATAACATACTACAATTTTAGTCAACTGCAGCACTGATAGAGCCTGTCATACGGCACATATAAGTCTCTAAACTCAATAAAACACACAAAAAAATAAAACACAAAAACCGCTCTAGTTTTACAATGAATGACTGAAAGAGATTTGGATGCTTCAAATTATATTGCTTCAAGCGGTCTCTCTCTAAAATAAAACCTATCCTGGAGGCTGGGCAAGCAAATTTATCTCCGTCTGCAATGGGTTAATTACAACAATAGATCCATATACAAATATATGAATTTTCGCACTCTTAACTAGCGAGGCAATCGCCGGGTCAGGTCAGGTTAACTTTGACTGATGGGTGGGTCACACATTGTTGCCTTCCCAAGTGCCTAGACCCTCGAAAAGAGCTTAATATCATCGACTGTCATGCGTCCTACACTCCAGACTACCTTCCCACATAACCACCATTGGGGACGGCGGATGCAAACCCCTTCCATATAAGCAGGATGTCTGGAACATACAGACAGACCAGGAATCGACTACGCTACCGTTGACACCTGATTTCCCAGCCTGTTCATACGTGTTGTGATATTGTTTATTACTGTGATCATTGTGCTATAGTGAATATTTCTATC
Organism: Penaeus japonicus; assembly: GCA_017312705.2. Lineage (NCBI taxonomy): Eukaryota > Metazoa > Arthropoda > Malacostraca > Decapoda > Penaeidae > Penaeus > Penaeus japonicus. The sequence goes on along the minus strand of BOPN01004223.1, from coordinate 56,594 downwards.
GTGCACCATAACGGCAGACTTTCTGCGTTAGAGAATAAACCTGTAATGTTCAAACCCTGTGTCTGGCATCACTACCTTACTTGTGGTGGGTTATTAGTTACGGTAGACTAAGACAACCCTCACAAACTGGTTGCAGCAACGGGACTTTTTCTATTAGCAAAAAAGAGACCCAGAGACAGCCTCCTATTTTCTTAAAAATCGTGGACCGCTCGCCACGTACCTACTGTGAGCCGTAACGTCAATTCATTTTTTTCACTCTCACGTGATCACAGCAGTAAATACAACGCGTCAGGCAGGGAAATCAAGGTAAGTCAGTGGAAGTGTTGTCCCCTGTGTCTCAATTTCACCCTATTTTTCTCCGACTATTTTTTTTCACTCTTAATACCCCTTTTCTCCCTCAGATTTTTTTTCTTAATGAGTGTGTAAGTAAGGTATTATAGTTTTCCCGTTTATTGCATAATCAGTGATGGAAATTCTGCTTTATTTCTCATATTTTTTTTTTTATTTTTACAATTCAGTAATTATTCGAGATATTTCATATGATTTTTTTTTCAGGACATCTATTCTAAATTACGTGCTTTTTATTATTCATATAAATTAGTTTCTATCTAAAATCATTCTCAGTTTGTATTTTGCCCGTTTTTAAAATTGTTTAATTAAATGGCAACTTCGAACTATATTTTTTTTCTTCATGTACCATGCATATGAGTTATGCGGAACTATAGCTTCATCGGTCAATCGCAGTTTAGCATAAAACGTGTCCCTAAATACAGCCGCAGACGCTAAGGGTTGCCGTAAGACGTTTGTTCAAGCAGCGAGCCGAGTAACCGACGGATCATTATTGGACAAAATATTTCCGACCCGGATTAGTTTCATCATTATCATTATTCATATGATTATTCGAATATGTCTAGGGCGAATCCTTCATAATTTACGAGGTTGATTTTATTGTACCAGCTAATTATTATGAAATATTGATATTGTCTTATTTTCAGTGACTATTTTTTTTTTATGTTTCTTTTAGAAATACTGTATGTATTTTTATTGGAATTACTCAAAAAAGACTAGGTCATTTCGTATTCTAGCAGGTCATTCACGGTAATTAAAGTCAAATCTGACATTGTGATGATCAGACTTGTCTATCAAGTCGAATGCGTTAAGTGAACAATTTTTTATATATACTTTTTATGATATTATCTTTTCGTTTGTTACATATTTTATTTATTCTTTATAACGTTTTTTTTGTTACTTGGTGAATTGCTTTATCTATTCGCGTATTTATATTCTACCTTCATCTTTATTGTTTTATCATTATAAGTTATCGTTTAATTGTAAGTAATATAACGTAAATGGCGATGTTATTATATTATTAATTCATTTTTACATAGACATATATCATTAAATGCGAATTACTATATTTAGCAAACATACACACAAAACTCACTGTAGATACACCATCTACCCTTAGCGCTTTTGCATTAACTGTTCTTATCTTTCTGTTCACAAACATACTTTGACACTGCAACTACAGTAGATTGTCATGGCATAAACAGTAACTCGGTAGGACGACGTGTGCCACCCACAATAATTCTTTTATCGCCCTTGTTTTGTTGAACATTATGTGGATAGTTCCTTGCTTTATATTTCTCACCTCAACCATATCTTTCTACTGATCCCTCCTCTCCTCATCACCTATCTGATTGATTTTTATGTTGACGACTAAACTCTCGATATTGATAATGCTTCTGGATTTCGTTTTAACTTTCATACATTCATTCATTATTTTTACCAGTCTTGGCTTTGCAGCATTTCCTATGTTGAATAAAATTAACCACTTTGAGGACAAGATTCGGTTTACATTACATTTACCCTGTCTCGGCCTACCACAGCCCACCTCCATGAGGTTGAGACCCGGGTGCTTCTCTTTTTTTCTTTCATAAATCACAACGGTCATTTAGTTTATAGTTATTCCGGGCCTGCCCCGATGTTGGGCTGAAAGAGCCACGACGGTCTCACGAGAAGACGTCTGATGTACCGACCAGTAATAGGTCCTCTGCGAAGTACCTCGAGCACGGTTACTTTTCGCCCGGCACAGCTCCGGCAGTTTTTCGGCTAACAGAGCCATAAGTATTGCTCCCTGCAGCAAATTAACCTAACGTTAAGAAGATATACCGCCAGCACGGCAACGTTTTTCGGCCAAGCAGACACGCGTCCCTTGTAGGAATTACCGCAAGTACATATTTCCTGTCGAATGTGTCGGCTAAACTACATGCCGCATCATCTGTCGACGTGACGCAGAGAGGAACAAGCAAGTTAAGTTAATCATCATTACTTCAGTTATCTCTAAATAACATTTTGATATATCTATATATGCAATAACTATACTCTACCTCCCACCCTACTATTTTGGCACTGCCAATCATCAATGCAATTGATATGTATGCATTGGGCACTACTCTGTGACATCATTTCAGGTATGCAAGTTGAAGATGATTCCATCAGAACGGCTTGGCAAACCAGCCTTGACAACCCTGATGTCCCAACACCGCCATCTTGAGGACCATCCACCTTCGCAACCGCGTGGGTTTCGTTGCAAAATCAAAATGTTTGTCTATTCGGGGTGTTGAATCGTCATATTACGGTGAAAGAAAGATATAGTAAATGCATATACTATTTCTCTTCTTCATTGCCTCTGCACTTTTTGCCCATGCATGCCCAATATTTTGATGCTATATATCTTTGCAAGTCGAGGACGACTTGCTATGTACGTGGCCAAGTGCTGTGAGAATTACATATTATGCTTACATAAGATATTAATTACAACATTAGATCCATATACAAATATGGATCTAATGCCTAGACCCTCAAAAAGAGCTTAATATCACCGACTGTCATGCATCCTACATTCCAGACTACCTTACCACAAAACCACCATTAGGGATGGCGGATGCAAACCCCTTCCATATAAGCAGGATGTCTGGAACATACAGACAGACCGGGAATCAACTACGCTACCGTTGACACCTGATTTCCCAGCCTGTTCATACGTGTTGTGATATTGTTTATTACTGTGATCATTGTGCTGTAGTGAACATTTCAATTGTGCACCATAACGGCAGACTATTTGCGTTAGGGAATAAATCTGTAATGTTCAAACCCTGTGTCTGGCATCACTACCTTATTTGTGGTGGGTTATTAGTTACTATAGACTAAGACAACCCTCACAGGCACGGGAGGGCACATAAACATGCAAGCATGCATTTTTGCGTTGGCCCTGCACGTGTATATAAACAAATGTCCATTCTCACAAGAGTAAACCAAAAGGTAGCGAGATAGATTGGGGGATACTAAGATCTCCTAATAATACGCAAGGCTAATTCAAATGTGTTATTGGAAATTAAAGGTAGCCTCCAACTAAAATTACTCCCCCCACCATGCACAGTTAAGGCTGGTAGGTAGGGGTATCAGGCCCCACCCCTTTTAAATATGATTTCCCAGTCAAGAAAATTACCCTCATTCCCCGGAAGCAAAGGAGCCCCTGGTCTAGGCGGCGATCAGGATCGTTCTGGAGCAGAGGGTGCTAAAAATATCCAGTAAGACTCAGGCCGCATAAAGATAATGAATTTGTGCACGTACATTGTAAGGACTCTGAGAACAGAATCTGATCTTTTGACACTACTTGAGGAACTTTCATTTATTAAATGAGATATTGTAGAACTTTCTGAAGTTAGAAGACTAGGCAAAGAACAGAAATTACTAAATGATGGCCACTTACTATATTGGTGAGGTAAACCCCTGGATAGCAAACAAGAATTAGGAGATGTCTTAGTTCACAAGCGCAAGAATATTAGGGAATTCTACAGTGTGAGCAAAAGAGTAGTTTCTGTAATACTGAAACTTGACAACTGATATAACCTAAAAATTATCCAAGTTTACGCTCCTACCAGCACTCACAGTAATGAGGAGATAGAGAGCTTCTATGAAGATGTGCAAGCAGCTACATATATAGAGCAAAAACCCATTTTACCGTGATTATGGGAGATTTTAATGCCAAGATAGGAATAAGGGAAGATGGAGAAACCTCGGTTGGGAAA
>BOPN01004223.1:30000-32500 GCA_017312705.2 Penaeus japonicus | reverse complement strand
ATTGTTTATTGTTACTTATTTTAAGCTTCATTTTTTGAGGGGGGAGGGTGCAAGAACATATAGTATAAAACAAAATTCTCATTATACTAACGGGTCATATTACCTCATAAATTTACTACGATTTAGAAACCTAAACATCATAACCCACTGTTATACGAAGATTTCTTTTTATTATGTTTCCGTCGCGTAAAAAAAACATTTCCTAAAAGCCATCTGGTGTGTCATTCCGCTTAACTGTCCGTCGGTTATAATCCTATAGAGCGAGTGAAAGTTTGACCGAAGTTCTCCCACTGGGGAATATGCAGTATAAGAACCAGGACAGGAAAACCTATCGAGAAGGACATGGTTGGAAAAGTTGCAAAGAGTTAGTCTTAGACTTATTTCGTGGCGTTGCTTGTCTGGCGAAATGCGACAACATGGAATTAGATGACAGCGTCCCCAACTTCATACACATATACACGGAAATGAAATGCGCGCTATGTGGCCAGGAGAATGCGTGTGTGTGTTATGCGAATATACACACATGTAAGCTTTGGATTTTGTGTGTGTGTGTGTGTGTGGTGTGTGTGTGTGTGGGGGGGGGGGTATGTTTGTATGTGTGTGTGTGTGTGTGTGTATGTGTGTATGTATGTGTGTGTGTGTTTGTATGTGCACGAGAGATAGAGAGTGGGGAGATGCGTGTATATTAAGACACGTTCTAATGTTGGGATTCACGTTCATGTACAAACATCAACATGCACAAGCACAAAATACAATAACATCTCCATATGTTGATGCTCTTTCAAAACCACCATTGAACTCGTGATGAACTATGTTTATTTACACCTCCCTGAGAGCTGCAATACGTATCAAGAAGGTTGATAAACGGGAGGACCCACCCCAACTCGTTTCTAACTAAGCTTAAGAGATGCTTGTCCCTCCTTGACATCACCCGAAGATAAAATCTTACAGTATGGTCCTTTGTAAATTGGACGGGGAAATGGGTACAACGCCAGGATTTGCCATCACAATGGAAATGGGTAACCGGGTGTTGGTTAAAAAAATATATGGTAACTGTTAACTTTCATTATCGCTTCATTAATGCAGAGCTTACTCAGGGTCTTTCAGGCAAGAGATACGTAAAGTAGATACGGAGGTTGATAAGTAAGGAAAAGGTTAATTTTGCCGAGACTTTGTCTTCTACTCTAGCCAGCTTTCTCTACGATGACTTTCAATATCCAATATTTCTCACACTCTTTTCCGCTTCTATGCATGTTTCTCATTCAACTTTGGAAGTTTCAAGGGAAGTTAAAACGACTAATGAGGTTCAAGAGCCTCTGATAACTACAGTCACATATGTGAACATATGGGAACTTCAGCTTTACGTAATCGAGGTTGCACACGATCGAAGGAATATTGTCTGATGCCCCTGAACTGATGGTTTGGAGCAGTGATAATAGAACCTTATAGAAGGATAGCTCTGCCTTTAGCATTTCGAGTCGTCACCGCTTCGCCATATGAAGTGCTCTCTTCCCTGCAGTTTGTGGAAAGTGCGGCCCTGAGAGATAAAAATAAACTGCCTGCCACCTAAAAATAAGAAAAATAAGAAAAAGTATGACAATTATTGTTTGTTATTTTCTACCTTCCATGGCGGGTCATAGTAGAATTAATTACCTATATATTCTCACCTAGTGCGTGATCCTTCAAATTAGACTAATTATGACTGTAAATTAATAGTTACATCTGTAAGGGTATCCGCGGGTGGGAGCTCTTTACGAAACGTTCCGTGAGTCAGGATAGGGAAATAAGGGTTAGAGACAGAGGAGCCCTATTTACTCCAAAAAACAGAAAAAAAGATAAAGCCCATCAAGTCATTAAAGAAGACAGGGGTCTCTGTGAGGCTGTAGTTTAGATTATTTTAATTGGTATCTATATTTCACTATCTCATGATTGCAACACCTTTTTCAATATTTTCTTTGCAGCCTTGTAATCGCCACTGCAAGATCCATAAAGGTACACCAAAACCCACGTTCGCCTTAACAATGTTTAGTGTAGCACTTATCGCCTTCTATAGGCAGGGACGAACAGCACAAAATACAAATATTCTTAAAATTGAATATGATAAAATCTCACAAGAAGGTGATGGATAACAAACAAACAAACAACAAAAAAAAAGACAAGGTAAATGATAAATATTACAAATAGAGTAAAGCAAAAGTGATGCAAAAAAAGGACTAACAAAAATATTTCGGCATGAAAATACAAACAAAACAATCTTTAAAATAGATTAAAATTTACAAAATATATTTAAAAGTTGTGTAAAACATGAAAATAAAAGCCAGTGGTAACATGTGATAGTGAAACAACAAAATCCGTTGGATGAATAAAATCAACAAGCTTAACAAGTAAAGCAAAGTTGAGTTTCAGCAAAAATATTAAAAACTGACAAATAAAAAGAGTTCCTGCTGCATGGAAAGGCCTTCCTAGAAAGCCCGACAAATAAAATTAATAAACCTCTCAT
>BOPN01004223.1:12500-15000 GCA_017312705.2 Penaeus japonicus | reverse complement strand
TCAATACGTGTATATATGTGTGTGCATTTATATATATATATATATATATATATATATATATATATATATATATATATATATATATATATATATATATGTATATATATATATATATATATGCATATATATATATATATATATATATATATATATATATATATATATATATATATATATATAAATATATATATGTATATATACATATGTATATACATATGTATACATACATACATATATACATACATACATATATATATATATATATATATATATATATATATATATATATATATATATATGTATATATATATATATATTTTTTTTTTAATAGCAAAATATACCGTCCTTAAGAAAATCAGGATTGGTCCGTCGAAGAGAAATATAAAATTTGTTTGCCTCATTCTTAAATTATACAATAATACCCAACGGACTATACGGTTTCGTAATTTGTTCCAGAACTTAAAAATAGCTCGAACAATGTATCTTCAAGAATGACAGGTACGATGATACACGGGTGTCAGAGCGTTCTCATTTATATTCAGAGAATATCTAGTATTTCTAAGAGGAATATAACGGAAAGGCAGTCGAGAGATAAAGGAAGCTCAACATTATTATATATCTTATACATAATTGATAAGGAGCCAATCAGACGCTGATGGACTTCATGGGTAACTAAATCAATTGCAGCACTGAAGTCAATTGCAACAATTGGTCTGACAGTCATGAACAAGTGGAAGTAAGGCATCACAGGTGCTAGGCCCCTTACTAAGACCAAACTGGGTAGCTGGTATTCGATAGAAGACGAGCCAAAAGTCGCTCAAAAATCTTTGAAAGAATCAGCGTTATGGATGTAGGGTGATATTCCGATGGTAGAGTGATGTTTTCCTTATCTCCAACAAAAAGGTAAACTACCAGACTTCAGGAACCGCCTAAACACAACAGCTTATTTAGGAGCCAGTTGGTCAGCCATCTTCTTAAAAGATATTGGAAAGAAGCCATCAGGATCAGTGCACTATATGAATATAAATTCAACAAGTATTTCTTTGGATCATTAGACTTAAATGCTATCGATTGTAATAGAGGTTTTGGGAAGCATTTTGATTTTGATTGCTTATTTGGAAAAACCTCTGCAAGCATATTAGCTTTCATGGCTGTTTCATAATTTGCAGAACCACTAGCAACACCATAGATTCAATTCCAAGTAAAGATAATTTCAAGGCAGGCTGACTAGCGTCCTAGCAAGAACCTCTCGCAGATATGTAATGTAATCAGCCATTTCAATATCATAAACCCTTCGACGAACTGCCCTGTCTCTGGTATAATTGAGTCAATTTAACTGTGTACGATTCCGAAACTACATTTGATATGCTTTCTGTTTCTTATCATGAGCAATCTTGCAATTCACTCGTGAATTGATAATTTTGGATGGCATTCTATAGTCACTAATCTTTAAAGAACACATATTCAAACTTGAAACAAGATCCTCAGAAAGATGTAGTGTTCCAGTGATGATTGCTGTCAGTGTCATGGTAAATATTGTCCCAGTTGACACGAGAATAAGATAAACTTGGCGGTATATGGCAATATCTGGAAGTTTAAAATCAAGTTTGATCTTACAGGAATTTGCACCATGGGCAGAAGTATCTATTGATGTAAGAACAGAAGCTTCAGTGAACCTGGAACGTCAGTCAAAAGCAAATCCAAACATCCACCATCAACATGAGTTAGTTTATTTACTAGCTGTTCCCACAGAGAAAAAAGAAAAGAAAAGAAAAGAAAAGAAAAGAAAAGAAAAGAAAAGAAAAGAAAAGAAAAAAAAAAAAAAAAAAAAAAAAAAAACAGCCCTACCATCTGCTTTTGCTGGTCTAACAAAGTTAAGCCACACATGGTGATGAGCATTAAAATCACCAACAAAAATAGAAAATGATTTAGCATCAGTTGCCTGGTGAATAGATGAATAGATACCATTACTATAAGCAAGCAACAATAAATAGCATTACCTAATCCAGGGTTTCTACAGATACCGAAGATATATTAATTGATAAATTTACTGAGAAGCTTAACCAACCGTACCTCATGCCACTTAAAAGTATAATCTGAAATAGGATGTTCATTAAAACCAGATCTTATGTAGAGGCAATTACCCTGTGCGCGAACATTATCAACGTCATTATGATCCACTCTGGCCGCTTGATGATGAGAATTTCATTGATAGTTCTATTAGAAACATGTGTTTTAGAATAAATTAGGATACATTTAGATGAGGCAACTTCAAGATCCCTTAGGCTAGCATAAAGGCCACGGGTGTTGGAATAACAAAAGCCTAAATAGCGTACAAGTACAAACATTAATAGATTGAAAAAACAAAACAAACAAAAAATCCCATAAAAAAGAAGTAAAAGGTCGACCTGGAGGAGCAGTCTCATTCAAGACTAAATAAAATGTATGAATGTATGTATGCATGTAAGTATGGATGGATGGATGGATAGACAAATAGATA
>BOPN01004222.1:128701-131714 GCA_017312705.2 Penaeus japonicus | reverse complement strand
GTGTGTGTGTGTGTGTGTGTGTGTGTGTGTGTGTGTGTGTGTGTGTGTGCGTGTGCGTGTGCGTGTGCGTGTGCGTGTGCGTGTGCGTGTGTGTGTGTGTGCGTGTGCGTGTGCGCGTGCGCGTGCGTGTGCGTGTGTGTGTGTGTTTAAGTGCATGTGCTTGTATTGGTGCTTATGCATGTATCTTACAGAATCCTATGCTTATACATGCACATGCGCATGTCTGCGCCTGGGCCGTTACAAGTTCATATATGCGAGTCGAGATTTCCTTCGGGTTTCGTGGAAGACGATTAGTAGTGAGCACACGACTCTTTCGCGGTCCCCACTCGTCACTCGGTTGCCAGGGCGCGTGTGAGGGACGCCCAACCTCCTAACCGCACCCCCAATCCCCCATACACCCTCTCCCGTCCATCCCCACACCCACACGCCCCCTCTGCCTTCCCTCACCATGCCCCCACAACCCCTCTTCCTTCCCCTCCTTAAACTCCCACTTCCTTAACGCCCCTTCCTCTTCCCTCTTCCTTCAACCCCTCCCCTCCCTACAACGCCTCCATCCCTCACGCTGACCTCCTCCCCCCCTCTTACCGTTCCCCACTCACTCCTTCTTACCCGAACTCTCAGTGAACCTCAGCACTCGAGTCAGCGTGCAACTATCATGAGGTTGAAAGTATGAGAGTTGAGTGTGTAAAGAAGGAAAGCAATAACGTTGAGGCGCGGAATTTTAGGGAAGCTTTAGGAATTACGAGTAGGGCGTGAAAGTAGCATGAGGAAAGGATCCCTACATCATGCGTCTTCGCAATAATATGCAACTGCGGTTCGCTCCCGAGTCGACGCCTCTTGCCATGCAAAGCACAAGACCGCCGCAGAAGGTCTCCATTCCTCTGTTATATAATTCTCCCTCGTCTGCTTAGGGCCCCTTCGAAGGTCAGCTGGTATTCTTAAACTTTTTTTAATTTCTCTTCTTGCGTCACATTTGCAATAACACGGGGGATTTTCAAACAATTTTTCCTCGTCTAGAACCGTAAAATAACTTGGGTGACTGGGATCAAGTCTATTTTTTTGTTGTTAGGATTGTGAACACGTTCTATACAAACATTTATCAACATCGTTTAACATTAAAGCCAATTGGTGTTACAGTTTTATATGTTAATGAGTTTTCCCTTAATATTTAACATTTTATAATATTTAACATTTTATGTTTAATATACAATTCCTTAGAAATTTCTAAAAAATATTACATTTAGATTATAATGATAATGACAATGACAGTGACAGTGACAATAACAATGATAATAATAATGATAATAAAAATAATGAAAATGATAAGAATGAGGGCGCGTTATAACGACGGCCTGCCGACCTACCTTAATACTGTTCGGTAAGATCTTCCTCCCTGACTCTCTCGTTCTTTCTTTAACTTTTAACGACATTCACCTCAAAATCTTAATGGCAAAAGTTAGATAAATATGCACTGACACATACTAGATAACTTATTAAATCAATGAACAGGTGTACGTGTGTGTGTGTGTATATATATATCTGTATATATATATATATATATATATATATATATATATATATATATATATATATATATATACATACATATATATATATATATATATATATATATATATATATATATATATATATATATATATATACATATATGTGTGTGTGTGTGTGTGTGTGTGTGTGTGTGTGTGTGTACAAAGATTGATCGATAGATAGACAGATAGATACACATGGAAAGATAGGCATAGAACCCAGATAGATAGAAAACGAGGGACAGAAATAGATAAACATACAAAGCGAGCGACATTCCCTCAGCCCAGGCGGCACCTGACCCAGCATCAATGACCTATAGACCTGCTGGACGACCTAGTGACCTCTTACCCAAAAATATAAAATAAAATAGATGATACAAATTGCGAAAAATACTAAAAAAAGAATAATCTGGGAAACAGAGGGCACTAAGATATCAGAAAGATTGGTGAAACGGAAACTGAGGATATGTAGCATAAATTTTATAATAAAAAATACACTTTTTTCTCTTTAATTCGGAATGCACATACCCAGTAAAAAAGAAAAGGTAGAGAAATCACAAGAAATCAGAAGAAACAACTAAAGAATGAACTCAACATAGAATAAATAAATAACATTAACCAGAAAAAACAGCAACAAAAAGGAAATCCACATTCCCATCCCCAGATACAAATTAAATCAAACTCATAAACCAAGAGAAAAGGTCCTAGAAAAATACATATTCATAAACAATACCCAAGCGGGCGGGCGGCGAGACGCGACCCACTTTCCTCACGTTGTAAAAATTCTTAACCAAATGTTCGCGAACGTTCGATTCTTAACGAAAAGTGGGAAGGAAATGAATATTCACAAGAGGCCTTCACATCAAGAGGATAATATTTTATAACCGTTTTCTTCAAATAGAAGTTCCGAGTTAAAAAAAAATATGTATAAATTACACTTAGATGATTACATGGGAAAGAATGAAACGTGTTACAAAACGCGGAAATACGATCTTTCAACAGGAATGAGGCGGAGATGGGTCATGTGTCATGAGACCCCGCCGGCGTTCCAGAGAGAGAGAGAGAGAGAGAGAGAGAGAGAGAGAGAGAGAGAGAGAGAGAGAGAGAGAGAGAGAGAGAGAGAGAGAGAGAGAGAGAGAGAGAGAGAGAGAGATTTGTGTGTGTGTGTGTGTGTGTTCGTGTTCGTGTGTGATGAGGCGATGAGAGATAGAGTGGGAGGAAGAAGAGAGAGGGAGAGAGAGAGAGAGAGAGAGAGAGAGAGAGAGAGAGAGAGAGAGAGAGAGAGAGAGATTCATATTTTTTTCTGCTTTGACTTATTCGCAATGCCCTTATAATTTCTTTTGGACATTTCGTAGGCCTACATAAAATTTCCAGCTGGAGTGATAAACAAGGGACTCCGTAGAAATCGTTTGTTGGGTCCGAAAATCATCACGGTAGGTTAGTCTGTTGATACTATGGAGAAAATG
>BOPN01004222.1:121201-126201 GCA_017312705.2 Penaeus japonicus | reverse complement strand
ACACACACACACACTCACATAAACACACTTACTCACCCACATACTCTTCTACCTTCATACTAACTCACTCACCCACACGCATGATCTCGCTCTCGCTCTCTCTCTCTCTCTCTCTCTCTCTCTCTCTCTCTCTCTCTCTCTCTCTCTCTCTCTCTCTCTCTCTCTCTCCTTCTCCTTCTCCTTCTCCTTCTCCTTCTCCTTCTCCTTCTCCTTCTCCTTCTCCTTCTCCTTCTCCTTCTCCTTCTCCTTCTCCTTCTCCTTCTCCTTCTCCTTCTCCTTCTCCTTCTCCTTCTCCTTCTTCTCTCTCTCATCTATCTCCATCTATCAATATCCTAATTAATTCGACTTCCTTCCTGTGTTCCTGTGTGTGAGAGAGACGAAGTGGAATAAAGGAGTGACTGGTAGAGAGGAAATGCATTTAACTCAAATCCATAAATAAGCAGATGCCCTCAGTAGGCCCTGTTGACTGAGAGAAGGTAAACACATATTTAAATTCCGTTCACTAATTTTGCTGATTCTACATTTCCCTCCCTCCCCTCCCCTACCCCTTCGTTCCTCTTTTCATTCTTCCATCCATCCTTACTTCCTTCCTTTTCTTCTTGTTTCCTTTCTTTAATTTTCTTCGTTTATTTCAGTCTTCACTCCTTCCCTCCTTCGGATCTACCTTTTTTGTTTCTTCCTCCCCTCCCCTTCCTCCTCCTTTCTCCCCCTTCTTTCATCTTTCCGTCCTTACCTCCTTATTCCCATATCCCTTGCCACACCTCCACTTATCCCTCCCTCCTTCTCACACCCTCCCTCTATGACTGTCTCTCTGCCAACCCCTCACTCCACCCTTCCCTTCCTCCTATTCTCCATCCCGCTCCTATCCTACCCTCGTCTTCTCCTCCACCGCTCTCTCACCCCCTCCTCCTCCTACTCTCCATCCCTCTCATCTCACCCTCCCCCCTTTCTCTTTCCTCCCAGCCATCCCCATCTTTCCTTTTTCCTCCCCTCCTCCCTCCCCGCCCTCTCTCTCCACCCATACCTCACCATCCTTGTTCTTTCTCCCCTTCCTCCCCACTCTCCCTCTTGATCCACCCATCCCTCTCTTTTCCTACCCTTTCTCTTTCTCCCCCTTCTCCATCATTCTCTCTTTTTCCTCCCCTCCCCTCCTTCCCGATCTCTCCACCCATCCCTCCCCACCCTCCCTCTTTTTCCCTCCCCTCTCCCCTCATCCCCCCTCCTTCATTCCCTCACCAAGGAACGTGCCATGAGAAACACGTGTCTGCGGCGTCGACGACTATTCTTGTCTCTAATCCTTTTCTTTTCCTTCTTCTCTCTTTCTCCTTACTTCTTCCTTTCTCGTGCTCTCATGCTCTCTTTCATTTTCCTCTTTTTACCCTTTCCTTCCTCTCACTCCCATTCTCTCTCTCTTTATCCTTCCTCCTTCCTTCTCTCGTCCTCTCATTCTCTTTCCCCCTTCTTCTTTCTTCCTTCTCCATTCCTATCTCTTACTCTCGTTCTACCTTCCCTCTATATTCTTACTCTCTCCCTCCTCCCCAAGCCTTTCTCCTTCCTTCCCTTTCTCTATCTTCATATTCTTTTTATATCTCCCTTTCAATAGAATCACAACAATCCAAATGTTCCGTTCACTACTACTACTTATAATAATAACAATAAGAATCATTACACTACTATTAATGGTAGCCTACTACTGCTAACATTACTACTACCATTACCGCTAATGATTAAAAAGTAATGGGAAAGACCCTATCTACTATAATGACGAAAAATAATGATGATGTTAATGATCACGACCATGACATTATTATTAAAGCTATTTTTGTTGTTGCTACTAATACTATATCAAGTAAAAAAATCAACTCCAAAACAATAAAAAACAAAATTTAAATATCACTATGCATTACTATTATCATACCAACATAGGCCTATGAACACACACATAATTGAAGCATTAAAGATTGACTCAATGCACCAGAGGTCAAAGATGACAGATAAATGACCTAATAGCCTTTAAAAAAATAGTGACGTCATGTGTTAGCTGCTATCCAGTGACACACATCTGCGTCCTGACGTATCTAAGTGCAAGTGTTGCTCACACACCGCCCTTCATTCTAATCAAATATTCGAGAGTGATTGATTACTCAAAATTATCTGCACGCTTGCAATTTCTACGATGGGCGTATTGTAATAGACTGTAGTGAAAGCTTTTATTTTTGTACGCATTTCCTTACTCAATAGCATTGCACTCAAAGGTAGGAGTATACAGCACTGCGACGGAACTACATCTCCATCTAGCGTTATGCTGTGGACACAGAGACGGTAGCGGCAATCCCTGGTTAAAACTACGCCTGTGTGTGTGTGTGTGCGTCCAGAGAGAGAGAGTGTGTAAGGAGGTTAGTTACAATGGCAAAACGTCAGGTTGCCATAGCCACTCTTCCGGTTTCCTAGGCACGCATATGCCATTGAGAATATCTTTCACTTAATTGGCCTCTGAGGGTGAGAGGGAGAGAGGGAGAGGGGAAGGAGAGAGTAGGATCGGGACGGGAGAGAACAGAAGAGAAGAGAAGGGGAAGGGAGGAGACGAGACGAGAGGTAAGGAGAGGAGCGGGGAGGAGAGGAGAGGGGAGGAGAGGGGAAAGGAAGGGAAAGGAAGAGAGGGGAGGGGATGAGAGGCGGGGGGAGGGGTGGGGACGAGAGGAGTAGGGAGGGGAGGAATGGGCATCCTACGGCTGGCTTGAAATGAGATGATAGGAGAGAAGTGAGGGCAGCGGAGATGAAGGGGGCACAGGGAGATGAGGGTGGGTTAAAAGGGGTAAGGGAGTGAGAGAAGAGGAGGGAGGGCCACAAAGAAAGAAATGAAAGAGGGAGAAAGGAGGGATGCGGAGGGGAGATGGAGTAGAAACGAGGGAGCAGAGGGAGAGGATGAGGACAAAGGGGAAGGGAGAGAGATTTACGAGAGCGTAATCAGTCACAACAGCCTTTGAAAATACACAGATGAAGACAGCACGAAATCTCTACAACTCAGATGATGTGCGGTGCAAGTGACTCAAAGAAGCTCCTCCCCCGAACACCCACAGACACACACAGACGCAAGCACGCACACAAGCACCCCACTCAATCCGCTTGGCCTCAAAGTCTCTAAGTCTGTGGCGAACTTTGACACAGTTTCATAGTGCGGGACATACGTTGTGATAAGAGCCACTTACTCGAGGATCGAGGCTCACAGGGAGATGCGAGATGCTTATACGTCGAAGCAACACAGTGTTTGGAAGCTGGGTCGCCATGGCAACCACCGACTCAGAGTGTGTGCCATGAGGCGCTCGCTTGATTCTGTGCTACCTGTTCTCCGCGCTCCATCTTTCGCGCGCACATGTCAAATCTTAATTATTCCAACGCTTCCGAATCTCCAATCATTTCTCAAAGAGCCGCAGGCGTAAGTAAATTTCACTCGATGGCCTCTTACCGTAACTGTTTCCGAATGACATTAAAAGAATCACGACAAAAGCAGTTGCTATGGCAACAACCTCGAGATCCTCGCTTGATCCTCGTTGCCCATGCAAGTTGACCGGCCCACGGACCACATACTTCTGATGCAGCTGTACGAAATGGGGGGCGTTATTTTTGGAGTCGTCCCCCTTTTCTAGACCC
The DNA here is from genome assembly GCA_017312705.2 of Penaeus japonicus. Taxonomy (NCBI): domain Eukaryota; kingdom Metazoa; phylum Arthropoda; class Malacostraca; order Decapoda; family Penaeidae; genus Penaeus; species Penaeus japonicus. The sequence continues at coordinate 122,550 of BOPN01004222.1, read as the reverse complement.
CCGACTGACAAATAAGACATGGAAATAAACCGAGCTAAAGGTGTCCCCTATTTTTAACACCGTAGACGACACAGACTCAACAATGTTTCTGTATTGCAAGTGATGACCGAGCCAAACTAAACTGCATTTTCAAGTGGATCACTTTTAACCGTTGTTTATAAAATATATTTTGAATCTCACTTGTAAAGCAAACCTGAAAAGGAAAATACACGCTACTATTAACAATCTGCGTTTTCATATCAAAGAAAATGCACATTTCTGAATAAAGGACAAACTATGTCAGCCTTAAAACTGTTTCCAAACCTTTTCTAATCATCTAGTGCATTTTGTCAATATGCTAAATTATTGAGCAGCGATTTTTATGAAGGAAATAAATGCAAACACAAAATGATGCACTCGCGCGCACGCAATATTAATTAAATGCAATGATAGTTCTGCACAGGGCAATGAAAGTATGTGAAAGAATACGAAAAAAGTGTGTGTGTGTGTGTGTGTGTGTGTGTGTGTGTGTGTGTGTGTGTGTGTGTGTGTGTGTGTGTGTGTGTGTGTGTGTGTGTGTGTGTGGAGGTTTCCAATTATCTTCCCAAACAAAAAAATCCTAAATGATAATAAAAAGTTCTCTGAAAACTACATTAGACCCCAAGTGGGCTGCAAAGAAACTTATTTATTGGTAAAAAACGTAAACAAGTAAATTGTATGATAATATTTTGTCTCATTGATGGCTTTAAGTTTAGAATTTAAATTACAAAATAACGTTTTTATTTTCAGTTTTTTTCTGCTTTCTCTCCTCTCTCTCTCTCTCTCTCTCTCTCTCTCTCTCTCTCTCTCTCTCTCTCTCTCTCTCTCTCTCTCTCTCTCTCTCTCTCTCCTTCTTTTTTTCTCTCTCTGTTCTTCTTTCTTTCTCTCTCTCTCTCTTTTCTTTCTCTCTCACTCTCTTCCTTTCTTTCTCTTTTTTTCTTTATTTCTCTCTCTCTCTCTCTCTCTCTCTCTCTCTCTCTCTCTCTCTCTCTCTCTCTCTCTCTCTCTCTCTCTCTCTCTCTCTCTCTCTCTCTCTCTCTCCTATCATTTTCCTCCATACATTCCTCTCTCTCATCGCGTACCCCTCAATATTCTCTCTCTCTCTCTCTCTCTCTCTCTCTCTCTCTCTCTCTCTCTCTCTCTCTCTCTCTCTCTCTCTCTCTCTCTCTCTCGCTCTCTCTCTCATTTCCCTTTCCCTTCTTCGTTTTATCTCTATATCCCTACCCTATCTATCTCTCTTGCTCACCAATATACACATACTCGTCCCTGTTCTATTTCTCTATCTATCAGTTGTTCGTACTCTCCCTTTCCTTACCTTTTTATCCTCCCCC
>BOPN01004222.1:88701-93701 GCA_017312705.2 Penaeus japonicus | reverse complement strand
GCTGTATGATACATCCAAGCTGCGTGTTGTATTAAAGTTGCATGTTGCATGATGTATTAAGGCTGTATGCTGTTTCATAGTTGCATGTCGTAGTATAGTTAGAAACTGCATTAGGACTGCATGATGCATTAAGACTATAAGTTGTATTGAAACTTGATGCTGCATTTTGTATTGCAGCTATATATTGTATACTGTATCCAGACTACAATGCACCAGTAGCATGAAAGCACGAGATCTTCTGTAACCAAAGAAATCAATCCCAGTCTCTAATGTTACAACTGTTACGTAACAACATCCATCTAGAGTTCTTCCTTGCTTGCCTCACCTGCTCCGAGATTGCTTGCATTACGTAAGACATTCATTCCTAAGGCAGCCACTCATTTGTTTAAGATATTTCACTTTATTTTGTTCTTTTCCGGATTGAAAGAATCGCAAAATGCATTAGCTTTATCAATAACAATATCATTTTATTCTTCAGTGTCTCTTTGACAACACAACCGAGGAAAAATTAAGAAATTGCCTGTCGATTATTATTTTTTCTCTATTCACTGCGAGTAAGCATCAGTCCCTGTGAAATGTGAAAAAGACCAGACAAGCAAGAAAATAATGAGGAAACGCTTCACATCTCACTAGCTCTCTTCATATCAAATAAGTGTCCGTTCATGCGAAAGGCAAAAGCATTCAAGGAAATACTTATTCATTATTTTTCATATCTATTCACAGCAGCCGATGTCTTTCGGTCTCTCTCGCTTTGCCCTCCCCCTCCCTCCTCCTCCTTCGTTACTCCCTCCTCGACCACAGACAGGAAAAAAAGGGATGAAAACAAACAAAAAAAATTGAGAGAACGACCAAAATGCTGATGATGTGGAGAAAGGGAAGAGGAAGAGTAAGAAGAGATGAAAGCTACGAAACAAAAGGAAAAAAGATCGTAAAGCGTCAAAAAGCGAAGAAAAGTGTAAATTCCCGGCGTGAGGGAACACGACGCCGCCAGATACCCCGGGCAGCCTTGCAACAGAGGCGCATCATAAAGCAAGCCAGACGACATGTGATAAGAGGCCCCGGTGCATCAAGTACACACTAGATCCTGTTTATCTAATCTACACCGTGGTGATCCCTGTCTGCCGGTGGTGGTGACGGGGGCGATAATGATGGTGGTGATAGTGGCAGGTAGTAACTGTGGTGGTGGTGATGATGGTGGTGGCCACAGTGATGGCTATAGTAGCTGTGGTGGTGGCTGTGGTGATGCTGGTGGTGGTGAGTGTGGTGGTGGTGATTATGGTGATGGCGATATATGAAATGGCTGTGGTAATGACATTGGTGGTGAATATGATGGTGATGATGGGTGTAATGATTGTGGTGACGGAGGTTGTGGTGGTAACGGTGATGGTGGTGATAATCGTAGAGGCTGTGGCGGTGGTGTTGGGATATGGGGATTAATTCAATGGTTGTGGATGTGATGATTGCAGTGGTGTGGTGATAGCAATTAAGTGGCAGGGAGCGACTGCCTGCCGCGGGTGGGTACGCATGCACTAGAAAGGGATTTGCGACGAGGGTAGAGGGGGAGGCAAGGGGGGGGGGGGAGAGACGGCCTGGGCGGAAAGGTGTACGAGTTGAGGAAGGGATGGAAGGGAGAGAGGGAAGGAAGGAAGGAGGGAGGGAGGGAAGAAAGGAGGGAAGGAAGTAAAGGAAGGGAGGGAAGGAAGGAAGGGAGGGGGGAAAGAAGGGAGTGAAAGAAGAAGGAAGTGAAGGCAGGTAGGGAGGGAGGGAAGGAATTAGGGAGTGAAGGAAGGAAGGAAGGGAGGGAAGGAACAAGGGAGGGAGGGAAGGAAGAAGGAAGTGAAGAAAGGGAGGGAAGGAAGGAAGGGAGGGGGGAAGAAGGGAATGAAGGAAGAAGGAAGTGAAGGAAGGGAGGGAGGGAGGGAAGGAAGAAGGAAGTGAAGGAAGGGAGGGAGGGAGGGAAGGAAGGAAGAAGGGAGTGAAGGAAGGGAGTGGGGAAAGAAGGGAGTGAAGGAAGGAAGGGAGGGGGGAAAGAAGGGGGAGTGAAGGAAGGGGAGGGGGGAAGAAGGGAGTGAAGGAAGGAAGGGAGACAGGGAAGAAGGGAGTGAAGGAAGAAGGAAGGCGGGAAGGAAGAAGGGAGAGTGAAGGAAGGGAAGGAGGGAGGGAAGGGACGGAGAGAGGAAGGAAAGAATTGAGTGAAGGAAGAAGGGAGTGAAGAAAGAGAGGGAGGGAGGGAAGAGAGAGAGAGAGAGAGAGAGGGAGAGAGAGAGAGAGAGAGAGAGAGAGAGAGAGAGAGAGAGAGAGAGAGAGAGAGAGAGAGAGAGAGAGAGAGAGAGAGAGAGAGAGGAGAGAGAGAGAGAGAGAGAGAGAGAGAGAGAGAGAGAGAGGGAGAGAGAGAGAGAGAGAGAGAGAGAGAGAGAGAGAGAGAGAGAGAGAGAGAGAATGAAAAAGCAAGATAGCAAGATAGAAAAAAAAAATCCCATACATATCACCATGCTCGCCCACACTTGTTATATATTCATAATTGTGTTTCTAAACATCCAAATGCTATAACTTTCGAAAAGAATTTTTACACAAACATACAGAATATATTCAAGTTCATCAGCTGAAGAAAACAAAACCACACGAGGCAGAAAGAAAGAGAGAGGCTTTTAGGGTGGAGCTGGGGGAAGGGAGAAGAGGGAGAGTAGGGAGAGAAAAGGAAGGGATAGAGTGAATGAGGAAAGAGAAGACAGGGAGAATGTAGAGGCACCATATTTCCCAATGCCATTCGAGACGGTCGGAGTGATAAAGATGAGTATTTTGAGACGTGTAAGACGAGCTGTTGTTTCTTCGTGAGCGAGTGAGGAAAAAAACCCGGATTAACGAAAGAGAAAACACAAAAAAAAATAGCAAATTCATCAATCACTTTTCCCTCTTATGATCTCTGATACTACTAACTGCAGTGCTTGTCATCTCGAAACGCAATTAGTTGAGGCGCGAGGGCATAGAAAACGGGAGTCAACTATTAAGGAAAATAGAGTGATTCAAGAGTTCCTTGTAAAGAAGTCGGCGAGGCTGGAAGTGTTACCTTTCTCTCTCTCTCTCTCTCTCTCTCTCTCTCTCTCTCTCTCTCTCTCTCTCTCTCTCTCTCTCTCTCTCTCTCTCTCTCTCTCTCTCTCTCTCCCCCCCCTTCTCTCTCTCTCTCATTCTCTACCTCCCCCCCTCTCTATATACCGTGCTCTTTCTCTCCCCCCTTCTCTCTCTCTCTCTCTCAGTGTCCGAGTGTGTGTGCTCATTATCACCGTGTGTTACGAGTCCGTACCTGAAGAATGTTGTTGTTTTATGTGAGTGCGCTTAACTCATTTCCTATGTTTCTTCTGCCAGATCGGTGGTCTGCGGCTGAGAGAGGTAGCAAGGTCCGTTTTTTTTCAGAAAATACCTGATGAATTTAAAGAATTACGTCTTTTTTATTTGCATGATTTTTTGTGTATACATTCTGTACATTTTATTTACTTTTTTTTAATAGTTGATGGATTTTGAGTCTCTTGATACTGGATGGCTGATTGAATTTGTATGACTTTTTAAAAATATTTGATAGATCTGTATTTGGTAAATACACATTTCATGTATAGTTTCATGTAACTACCATTTTAAAACTGTTTTCCTGATACATGTGGCAGAAAGAAAAAGGTTTGTTTAATATCAAAACCTGTCCATACTTACTTCTAACAAATGTATATCTCTTTACAATATTAATAGAAATGCACTCAAATACATAGTTCCACCACTTACGTTAACACTGTATTATGATTGACGATAAGATAGATAAGGATAATAATTAACAAACCTGCAAGGTAAAATATTTAATGTGTCAATCAGTTGCACAACCGTAGTAGAATCATAAAATTAATGCGCTCGGAATCCTTCACTAGACACGAGACCAAGGACAAGTATTGCGTTTGCCGAAGAATTGTGAGGATTATATAGTATGTTTACATATGATATCAAATGCATCAATATGCAAATATTACATGAATACGCATTCTAGTGATAATGAGGCATCAAGCGCCTCTCTTAATTAAGCCGGGTTAGGTCAGGTCGACTTTGATGGACAGTTATCTCCCAATCATGTTGACCCTCAAAAGAGCCGAATAAGCTTTGACTGCCACGCCCTCACATTCCAGGCGCGTACCCGCGTACCACCGTTGGGAATGCCGATGGGAAAACTTTCCATATAACCGGGATGCCTGGAACATGCAGACGTTAGCCACCAGGCTAGCTCAGCGATAACGTGTCGGCCTCGCATCCAAGTGGTCGGCAGATCAAACGCCAACTGAGCTCGTGAGTTTCCACTGTCGCCTGGCGGTCACTGCTGTGGCTGGGCACCACGGTGGGTAAGGACCAAGCTCAGTTGGCACAGGCGGGCTCGCCATAGTGCATGTACGCCGGCGAAACATCTGCTCCGTGTATCTGGCGTATCCGTAACATGCAGAGAGACGGGACCGACTGATGCCTAATTTCTCCTCCTGTTCAACCGTGTCGTTTTAGTCTTTTATTAATGTGATCATTGCCCTGTAGTGATTAATAATTCTCGTGTACCATAACGCAGGCTATGATATGACGATTATATAGTATGTTTATATATGATATCATATATAATCATACTAAATAATCCTCTTTCAGCCCGATGACGAATCTACGATTTTACTCGAAGAGTCTTCTTCCTCTTCTGCACATGTATAATGATCGTAAAAAAAAGTTTATAGACACTTCGAACTTCACTCTTCGTCATCCTCGCTCGAAAGCACACAGATACACGCACACATATATCTGAAAATATATGTATCTAACTAAATAACTAATTGCATATGTACACACACACACACAGTATGTATGTATATATATATATATATATATATATATATATATATATATATATATATACACATACATACATACATACATATTATGTATGTGATGGGTAAATATCCCACTTCTGCTACCATTTTATGTGATGGTAT
>BOPN01004222.1:81201-83701 GCA_017312705.2 Penaeus japonicus | reverse complement strand
GGCCTAAACACTTCTCCTTCATCCTTCCCTTCCTCTTTTTTTCTGTTTTCGTTTCTTCTTTCCTCTCCTTCTCTTTCTCTCACTCTATTCATTTCTCCCTTTCTTCTTCTTCGTTTGATTTCCTTGTATAAAGAACAACATCGTTTCTCGCTCTTAGAGGATTATAAACTGAAGCATTTTCGTCTCAGGATCAATGGCGGCGTCGCGCCTCTCGTTTCAGAAACCCTCGGCTGGCCGGGACTAATGTTTTTCTTTTCTTTTTTCTTTTATTTATCTTTTTTATAGATACATACGCAAATTCCCTTTGGTAAGATTCATTTTTGAAATGGCAGATGCTGTTTATTGGGCAACAACTAACAACAACTTCGGAGAATTATATCTTTTCCTATTCTACAAACTAACATAATCTCTGGCTATAGTGGTATCCGCGATTCCTCATTGCTGTGTTAATTCTAAGTAAAACGTTCATGAGTTTTATCAAGCTCATCCATACAAACAATTTACAAACTAATGCATGCATTATAATCATACATCTTAAAAGTAATCATACAACTCGTTTGTTCTTATCTGTTTATCAAACTGCTTTGTTTTCTTTCCTTCACTTTTGCCAAAAGAAGAAAAGGCGAAGAAGAAAAAGACAAAAGCTGACTTCCTGTCTCCAGCCCTTGGAAAAAGTAAGATTTCTCTTTCCAGCTCTTTTGCTATGTCTTCTGATATATATATATATATATATATATATATATATATATATATATATATATATATATATATATATATATATATATATCAGATGCCGGACTCCCGACTGAAGCTCTGGACGCAGAAGGTTGATGCAGATCCTCCAGGATGTTTGATCATCCTCTTTGACTCCGCATTCCGTCGTGCTTCACCAACTGCTCACCTAAAGGTCACAGGACATGTACAAGACGTGCTTTCCTGACGAAACTGTCTCAGACAAACTGATTTAGTCTCATCTCTAAACCGAAATGGGTTGAACTATAGTAGCACCGCAGACATAAGTTACCATTTCCAACTTCCTAAACCAAGGCAGCAACAAAATGGCGAGCTGCTTTCAGTTATAAATAGCAACCTTCCAATTAATTCAATTGCTATTTGAGAACGTAAAATCTGCCTACAGCAAGCGACGTCCTCGTGGCTGTGTTTAATTGGCAGCCTCGTTTGATGCTCTGACGGTCCTCCCACGAATTCCGGCACTCAAGCAAGCGCTCAGTGAGTCATCTTCGTGATCTTCTGTGGCGCCCTTTACGCCCTCACAGCCTCTCACTCTCTCTCTTTCGCCTTATTTTACACCTCTCCCTCCCTCTGTCTCTCTCTGTATCTCTCTCTCTCTCTCTCTCACTCTCTCTCTCACACTCACTTTCTCTCTCTTTCTCTCCCCCCCCCTCTCTCTCTCTCTCTCTCTCCCTCGCTTTCTCCCTTCTATATCTTTAGCCCTCTCTCCGTTTTCACACCTTTGACATTTCTTTGGTGAAGTTCGTCAAAGATGTATCAAAGTTGCTCGTCAAGGAGCGATTGATCGACCGTTTTCTTTACATCTTTTTTATCATTATTTTTTCTTTGCTATCGACTATCTTTAACCAGATTTCTTCGCTATTTTGCTATTTGTAGGATTTTCCTTTGAGTGACTTATTTCCATCCATACATGTCCTTCGTTCCGCTTCAGCGCGTCTTTCGGCCAAAGGGAAGGATCTTGTTCAGTTTCCTTTACCATTTCTGTCATGCGCTTACGAAGTGAAAAGACAGTTCCTTTATTTCCTGAGATTTGTCACGGATGTTTGGTCGGGGAATCCATTACGAGGGACTTCAGTGTTCCTTGCAAGTCATTCGGTTATGAAGTATCATTCCTTCTTGTGATCTTTTTATAAAGCTTTCTGGCTTATTTCTTCTCTTTTTCATTTCTTCGTGTGTATTTTATCTAAACTTTGTGACTTAGATTCTTAATAGATTTTCTCTCTCTCTCTCTCTCTCTCTCTCTCTCTCTCTCTCTCTCTCTCTCTCTCTCTCTCTCTCTCTCTCTCTCTTTCTCTCTCTCTTTCCTCTGTCTGCCTTTCCCCTCCAGAATGAAATTCCCAATCACCAACTACCATTATGCTAATTACCGATTTCTTGAGAACAATTCCATCGACACACATCTTATAGCACGTCCAGCATGACTTTATTCTTTTCGTCATCTTGCTATGTTATTCGAAATTATAAAAAAAAATATACGCAAAAGATCGGCTTCATAATGATGCTTCGGGCAAAAAAAAGAAAAGGGGTATACGTTTTTATTCCTATTTTCTTTTTCTTTCCTTTTTTCCCTTTTTTTTCTTCTTTTTTAATGGTATGACAGGATATGCTCAGCTATCATGTACGGGAAGTGAATACGAGATATAAACATCGTGCGTATTCAGATAACGGTATCACTCGCTGACGTTGACAAATGGTAATAAGGAGTATTTGAAATGTCATTGAAAGGAAACGTTATTTATAAGGTAAA
>BOPN01004222.1:45000-47500 GCA_017312705.2 Penaeus japonicus | reverse complement strand
ACTGATCATGTTCTGTTGCTACACAACGAGAGAGAAACTGTACTGGTTTCCATCGCAGGTCAAACTAATAATCAATATGGCTCTTATGGCTATATTTACCGCGCATCCTTTGCAACAAACAACAAAAGCAGTTTGGAATTCAATTTAGATCAAAACCCCCAAAAGTCGAGGGGAAAAAAAGAAATAAAAATAAGAAATTCAATATACAGCGCTCTCATATCTTGGCCCTTGACTCACCGTGGTTTGTATTCGCACAGCCAGCTATACTTAGACTGCATTGTCCACCAAACGCATAAACATTATAACACATTAGCATCACAATTCCATCTCCCATTTTCACCCGTTCAGTGTGAGATGTCCTCAACTCGGCTTCTTTCATTTGGCGGGAATTCCTTTTAGTTGTCTAAAAGTCTTCGGTATTCCATGACAGGCGGTTGTGTGTTCTTCCTGTAAGCACGTTCCTTTTTCTTCTTATTTTCTTACCTCTCTCTGTACACACACACACACACACACACACACACACACACACACACACTCACACTCTGTGTGTGTGTGTGTTTGTGTGAGTGTGTGACTAGAGACGAGACAAATGAATAGGTAAGGAGATTAAGAAAAAAATATATATATAGAAAAGCGAGAAGCAGTGAACGAGACAAACGAAGAGAGAAATAAAGACAGAAAGAGACCAAGACGAAACCAGAAACAAAGCGAAAAGGAGGAAGAGCGATCGAAAAACAAATGAGCAGCATAGATGAGTGTCTATATATCATATATATATAATATATATATATATATATATATATATATATATATATATATATATATATATATATATATATATATATATATATATATATATATATATATATATATATATATATATATATATATATATATATATAATGTCTGTGTGTGTGTATATACACATATATATGGATATATATATATATATATATATATTGTGTGTGTGTGTGTGTGTGAGGGTATGTGTACATCCATCTGTGTGTGTGCGAGTATGTGTGTGTGTGTGTGTGTGTGTGTGTGTGTGTGTGTGTGTGTGTGTGTGTGCGCGCGTGTGCGTGTGTGTGTGTGTGTGCGTGTGTGCGTGCGTGTGTGTGTGTGTGTGTGTGTGTGTGTGTGTGTGTGTGTGTGTGTGTGTGTGTGTGTGTACAAATACTATGCGCATGTATCTGTATGAATATATGTCTAAATGGAAACAATCATATTAAGTAAAAATGTATCATATCAACATTTTTCTGTCGTCCGCAGGTGTTTGTTAAAGAATTCGGTGTGAGTGTTTGTGTGGGATGGGATTTGGGGGAGGGGGGATGGGGAGTGCGAGGGGGGAGTGGGTTATGAGACGCACCTCTGACACTAACTACCTTCATTTACCCGGACGCGTTCATCTGCAGCATCCTTAGTAGGAACTCTCTGATTGCTCTTCTCTTCTCGTCTTCCTCATCTTTCGTTCTTTCTATTATTTTTCTTCTTCTTCTATTTCTTCTACTTCATCACTTTTCTCATGATATATTCTCACAATGATGGAACTCAATCAGAAATTATTTGCAATCACTTCTTGGTAATCCTAAAACACAAGAAAAAATACATAGACGAAAATCATACACACATACCTGTCTATCATCATATCATCCATGATAACACGTCATCGTCTCTCATCACCTGTCATGAAAAACAATAACCCTGCAAGTGGAAACATGAGGTGATCTATCGAACTTGGTAAATTGAATGTTGAAACGGTTATCTTCGTCTTCATTGCGGTGTTCTGTTATAAGGTAAATGGAGGTTTCTTGGCCAATCATCGACCGAGAATTGTTGCTTGCGGATGTCGACCAATCAGCAATGAGTATTTGTTTTGCGCGCGCTTTCTCAAACCGGTCAAAACAAATTAATTAATTCAATATGTATTTTTATAGTAATGAGAGAGAGAGAGAGAGAGAGAGAGAGAGAGAGAGAGAGAGAGAGAGAGAGAGAGAGAGAGAGAGAGAGAGAGAGAGAGAGAGAGAGAGAGAGACCAGGTAAATGGATAGGTAAGGAGATTAATATATAGATATATATAGAGAGTGGAGAAGCAGTGAACGAGACAAATGAAGAGAGGAACAAAGATAGGAGGACACAAATACGAAACCCAAAAGAAGACGATAAAAAAAGGGCGATTGAAAAACAAATGAGCATCACATTGATGTACACGGGACTCCCAAAATCGACCCAAATGCATGGCAATTTAGGAACGCGATGAACCGAGACCAACCAGTTATAGTCAGTGGAATAATGCATGACAAAAGATATTATCAGACTCATGACACGTCACGTCAACCTCATGACTCGAACATTAACACTCTAATATGATGTTATTTGGTACGTGTGTTTTCTTTGTGTCTTTGTGTTTGTAAGTGTTCGTGTATGATTTTGTATGTTTTCCATATCTGAACATTTATTTATCTCTCATTCTACCTTTGTCTGTGTATGTTTATATGGTTTG
>BOPN01004222.1:7500-12500 GCA_017312705.2 Penaeus japonicus | reverse complement strand
GGGGAAAAGAGAGAAAACGAGAGACAAGAAAATGCATTTAATGTCTACCCAACATATATCTTTTTCTAAAATGATACCAACAGAAATAATGAAATGCTGTATTTAGAAAGCAAACAGCTGTTTTTTTCCTGATCAGAATAAATAGATACAACACGAAAAAAAACACGAACGTTGCCGTCTGCTCTTCCGGGAAAACATGATAATGATTACGATAATAACACTGGCGCTAAAGTTAATGAGAAGGAGTATAACGATAGGCATACATATTACTAAACATGTGTGATTAGCATCTATGACCATGCAAATATTACCAGTAAATAAGTAGAAAACAGAAACAAGAAAAGGAAAAGTATTATTTGACTGAAATGCGGTTCCTTAAAAGAATGGAAATAACTGTAATAATACTCATAACTTTATTAGAAACACCGGGATAGCTTCTGTTCAGAGGAGGAGGAGTAGGGGTGAGAGGGAGGGTGGAGAGGAGAAGTAGGGGAGGAAAAGAAGGGATTGGAGGATGTGAGAGAAAGAGAAGATGGAGGGGAGTGATGGGGGAGGGAGAGTAAGGAACGAGGGAATGGGGGAGAGAGAGAAGATGGAGGGGCCGGGTGGGGATGGAGAGGAGGGGGACAATGTATTGGTAGGAGGCTGAGATGGAGAAGGGGGAGGAAGAGAAGGTGGAAGAAAGGGAAGAGGGGGCTGGGGAAGAGAGACAGAGAAGGAGGAGAGGTAAGGGTAGGGGGGGAGGTTAGCAGGATGATGGCGCTGGAACAAATAACAAAACAAAAAAAGTATAAAAGAAAAAATATAGAAGTCTTTATATTAAAGGTGTATTTTCCCTTCGTGTCGTAGCCGGACCCGGCCTCGTGCCTCGAAATGGGGAGGAGGGGGGGTGGGGGTTCCAGGGTTGATGGAAATGCTCCAGGGGGATGAAGGAGGTGGTCCAGGGAGGGAGGGGGTCCAGGTGATGAAAGGGTCCAGGTGAGGGAGTGGGGTCCAAGGGTGATGAAGAGGGTCCAGGTGAGGGAGTGGGGTCCAGGGGTGATGAAGAGGGTCCAGGTGAGGGAGTGGGGTCCAGGGGTGATGAAAAGGGTCCAGGTGAGGGAGTGGGGTCCAAGGGTGATGAAAAGGGTCCAGGTGAGGGAGTGGAGTCCAGGGGTGATGAAAAGGGTCCAGGTGAAGGAGTGGAGTCCAGGGGTGATGAAAAGGGTCCAGGTGAGGGAGTGGGGTCCAAGGGTGATGAAAAGGGTCCAGGTGAGGGAGTGGGGTCCAGGGGTGATGAAAAGGGTCCAGGTGAAGGAGTGGAGTCCAGGGGTGATGAAAAGGGTCCAGGTGGGAGGGAGTGGGGTCCAAGGGTGATGAAAAGGTCCCAGGTGAGTGGAGTGGGGTCCAAGGGTGATGAAAAGGGTCCATAGGTGGAGGGAGTGGGGTCCAGGGGTGATGAAGAGGGTCCAGGAGGGAGTGGGGTCCAGGGGTGAGTGAAGAGGGTCCAGGTGAGGAGGGGTCCAAGGATGATGAAGAGGGTCCAGGTGAGGTCCAAGGATGATGAAGAGGGTCCAGGTGAGGGGAGTGGGGGTCCAAGGATGATGAAAAGGTTCCAGGTGAAGGAGTGGGGTCCAAGGGTGATGAAAAGGGTCCAGGTGAGGGAGTGGGGTCCAAGGATGATGAAAAGGGTCCAGGTGAGGGAGTGGGGTCCAGGGGTGATGAAAAGGGTCCAGGTGAGGGAGTGGGGTCCAAGGGTGATGAAAAGGGTCCAGGTGAAGGAGTGGGGTCCAGGGGTGATGAAAAGGGTCCAGGAGAGGGAGTGGGGTCCAAGGGGGATGAAAAGGGACCAGGTGAGGGAGTGGGGTCCAAGGATGATGAAGAGGGTCCAGGTGAGGGAGTGGGGTCCAAGGATGATGAAGAGGGTCCAGGTGAGGGAGTGGGGTCCAAGGATGATGAAGAGGGTCCAGGTGAGGGAGTGGGGTCCAAGGATGATGAAGAGGGTCCAGGTGAGGGAGTGGGGTCCAAGGATGATGAAGAGGGTCCAGTGAGGGAGTGGGTCCAGGTGAGGGAGTGGGGTCCAAGGGCATGAAGAGGGTCCAGGTGAGGGAGAGGTCCAAGGGTGATGAAGAGGGTCCAGGTGAGGGAGTGGGGTCCAAGGGTGATGAAGAGGGTCCAGGTGAGGGAGTGGGGTCCAAGGATGATGAAGAGGGTCCAGGTGAGGGAGTGGGGTCCAGGTGAGGGAGTGGGGTCCAAGGGTGATGAAGAGGGTCCAGGTGAGGGAGTGGGGTCCAAGGGTGATGAAGAGGGTCCAGGTGAGGGAGTGGGGTCCAAGGGTGATGAAGAGGGTCCAGGTGAGGGAGTGGGGTCCAAGGGTGATGAAAAGGGTCCAGGTGAGGGAGTGGGGTCCAAGGGTGATGAAAAGGGTCCAGGTGAGGGAGTGGGGTCCAAGGGTGATGAAAAGGGTCCAGGTGAGGGAGTGGGGTCCAGGGGTGATGAAAAGGGTCCAGGTGAGGGAGTGGGGTCCAGGGGTGATGAAAAGGGTCCAGGTGAGGGAAGGGAAGAGGGGGCTGGGGAAGAGAGACAGAGAAGGAGGAGAGGTAAGGGTAGGGGGGGAGGTTAGCAGGATGATGGCGCTGGAACAAATAACAAAACAAAAAAAGTATAAAAGAAAAAATATAGAAGTCTTTATATTAAAGGTGTATTTTCCCTTCGTGTCGTAGCCGGACCCGGCCTCGTGCCTCGAAATGGGGAGGAGGGGGGGTGGGGGTTCCAGGGTTGATGGAAATGCTCCAGGGGGATGAAGAGGGTCCAGGTGAGGGAGTGGGGTCCAGGGGTGATGAAAAGGGTCCAGGTGAGGGAGTGGGGTCCAGGGGTGATGGAAAGGGTCCAGGTGAGGGAGTGGGGTCCAGGGGTGATGAAAAAGGGTCCAGGTGAGGGAGTGGGGTCCAGGGGTGATGAAAAGGGTTAGAAGGGAGAAGGGTGGAAAACAGAGTGAGAAGGGGGAGGAGGGGAACTAGGTTGGGGTGGAGGGTAGGGTGGCATGACCAAGGAGGGGGCTGGGTGAAGGATGAATAGGGATAGGAAAGAGAAAATTGGGCAAGTGTAAATGTAGGGATTGAATCGGGGGGCACATGGATGGAGAAGAGCAGATGCAGTTGATGAAGGGTGATTATGGTTGGATGGGGATGGGGGTGGGGGGGGGGTGGAGAACGCTATTGCTCGAACGCCTTACCTTTCAAAGAAGAAGAGGGATGGAGAGTCTTAGCCGATGAAAAAGACCATCTTTATAATTATTTCTCTTTACTATTATCAGTACCATTATCGTCAACGTCACCTGTGTCATCATCATTATCACCGACGTTATTATTACCATGATTATTGTTATCATAATGGCGATGCACCATTCCTTTCCTTTTCATCCATGTAATATAACCTTTGACTTCTGACCTCTCGGCGCCGAGTGTTTCGATTGATGTCAACATTTCCCCGACACTGAAGTGGTGGAGGATATCTTAAGCGCGCTCTTTCTGTTGATGATAATACCCTGCACTGATATTCATAACTGACATAGGATCAGTATATTCATTAAATGATGTATACTACAGACTATACCCTCCGTGACATAGCTAGGACGAAATAGGTAAATAATGAAGAGCTCAGGCATTCATTCTGTGTGGCTCCAAACAAGATAATATACCTGCTGATATCACCTAACTGATATTATCTTTGTATCACTATTGTGGTAATGATATCGATAATGATGATGATTATTATAAAAATCATTATCATTTGTACTATATTCAGCCTTTTTTAGGCGGCAATGCATTTGACTGGTGGTGAGTGGCTGACAGCAACATGTCAGAAGAGTGTCGTTGTATTTCAAATGTTATCAACACCAAACTGTCATTATTCATCGCCAACTTGTCAAGTGCATCTTCGCCGCGATAGGAGAAGAAGGCACAGTGCTTGAAGTAACCGATCTCAAACAATTGATCGTGATTTGCTATCTGATCGCGGACCCCCTCGGTACTTATTCGGAATATCGTGAGCCAAAGACACCTTTAGGCACAGTAGATATTATGGTAAATTATTTCTTGAAAATGACGTAGAAAACAGCTCTGCTTTCACCTGTTTCGCGTTATATTACCTGTCCTGCTTAGTGTCTGCCAACGAATGCAATTATGATAATTATCTGGTATGGTAAATCGCAAAAAAAAAATCTGTCTTCAGAGTAGATCACTAAGGCCAAAAGTCTAGCATATGTTGCGTTGATGATATTATTATTATCACAATTACTATTACCACTATCATTATTATTATCATTATCATCACCGTTACCACTTTTATTTGCCTTTTCTATTCGTGTCATCGCGTTTGTTGTTGCAATTATAATGGTTATCATTGTGTATATAAGAACAAAATATGAAGCAACAGTATGTGAAACAACTGCATATGAAGCAACAGTATGTGAAGCAATCATTCATGAATCAACAGTAGCGCTGCATTATCTATACCACTGTCATTTGCACTATCAGCTGAATCTAGCCCCCTTATAGTGACTTCCTGCCTTTTTAACGGTTTATACTAAATATGGCGATGTTTTGTCGTTTCCTGTCTCAATAATTAAGGAATGACAACGGCCTTTGAATCTTATTTATTAAATAATGTTTATACGACCCTTTCTACGTAGCTAGCTGGGAGATGCCGATTGTGTTGTTTATTCATTTATTTATTTGTTATTCATTTCGATTTGTCAACTGTTATTGATGATATTATCATACTCGCCATCATCGTCATCTCTATTATTTTAATCATTATTGTAACTATTATTATGACAATTCTCATTAACACTTATTATCATTGTTATTTATATTGTTATGATTAGAATCATACTACTGAATGATAAACAATATCACTGTCATTATCATTGCTGATATTTTCATCATCATTATCATTAGTGTTACTTTCATTTTTCACCATTATTATTAACAATTTAGATGATTGTTAGAAGAGACAAA
>BOPN01004221.1:120000-131768 GCA_017312705.2 Penaeus japonicus | reverse complement strand
AGGAAACTGTGCAAGAATTTGCTGACTCATCCTTCACCTCCAACCACCGCCGCACTTTTGTAGTACACTGTTCCGTGTCAGTCTTATTGGTTGCTTTGTATCGGGATTTTCTTTTGCGGGTATTGTGATGCTTGACAGATTCTCTTTCTCTTTGAGACTCCTTCGCCAAAAGGAGGAGGTAATGTCATTGGCGATGTTTATTGGTTGGTTAATTGGTTGATGACTTTGCTTGGTTGAATGGTTGGCTGAATGGTTGCTTTATTGGTTGGCTGAATGGTTGCTTTATTGGTTGGCTGAATGGTTGCTTTATTGGTTGGCTGAATGGTTGCTTTATTGGTTGGCTGAATGGTTGCTTTATTGGTTGGCGAATTTGTGAATTAGCAGTACGATTACGCAAATTGTTACTGATGGATTATGATCAAATCTAGGGACTAGTTCACTAAAGTTTGGTGGTGAACGAGACTAATGTATAGATACACAATGAAATTGACGAGAACATCTTAGTATGATTAATTACATAGAATGAATCTATAAAGTTGTTCATTTTTCTCTAAAACTTTGTGGCAGACTTAGGAACTTAGATGGTGGTTTGCGATTTTTTATTTTTGTATATATCAAAGGCGTCCTCATTGTAACGCAACACAGTTTATATGTCGGCTGATAGCATACGTACAATTACATGCTATGATAGCATATGTACATTCTAATTGCCAATTATAGTCATAGTTTCTTCTTGTAATCCCTGTTGATATATCATATAATATCTGTTAACTGCGTGATTCCCTTCTGAAGATACTGTAATATCCCATAACTTGATCATAAAAAAAAATCATAAAATCGCCGAGTTGCAGCTGCACACTCAGCCTCCCTCAATCCTTCCCCATCTTGCCTCAAGTCCATCATTCATAATGGCTGCCTTTTTCCCTTCCTTTTTTTTAAAATATACATTTTAAAATGTACATCCTCATTGATAATCTGGAAGGGTTTTTGTACCCGCAGTAGCTGTTTACTTTTCTGATGAGCGCGATTACTTTAATTCATGTGGTCGACATGGGAGCACTGGGGGAGACTGGAAGATTATGCAGAGATGGGAGCGGTGGAGAAGGTAATGCCGGAGGGGCATAAGGGACTAGATTACAAGTGGATGAATTAAGAAATGTTGAATTTAGTGGATGAGAGAAGACGATGGAGAGGAAATCGGGAAAGATATGAGGAGACTGACTGAGGAATACAGGGAAAATATGAAAGAGAGGAGAAATGGCTGAGCCAACTGTGCGAAGACGTGGATCAGCTTGATATATATCATCTGCACTGCAAGATATATAAGAAAATAGAAGATATAACTAGAAACGAGAGGCCAGCAAGAAGTTAAACAAGGAAAGACAAGCATTGAAACTGATGGAACTATCAGAAGTTTTAAAGAGAGGAAAATATATCATGAACTGTATGCTGATCCGATGGGCGAGAGGCCAGACGGTGGGGGGAATTAGAGTGACCATCAATATTGCAAGAGTATCAATTGAAAAGGTGGCAGCAGCTTCTGATCTTGCGGAAAATATAATGGATCTGCCGAATATGATAGACGATACGTGCTGCATTCCTAAGATGGCGAAGTTTTAATAACATCCCAAAGAAAGGGGAAATAACGTATGATCAATATAGGTTAAGGATCACGTGTCAGAGAAGAAAAATAAGCTTAACAGTGATACGAAACATATGTGATTATCAGGAATGCTGTGCAAGAAAGGGTAAAGCTGCCATCAGTGCATTCTTCTCAATGGGATAAATAAAAACGACAGTGAAAATCCACACGGGTATATGTGCTTCGTAGATTTTGAAAAAGCATTCGATACGGTGTGGCATAGAAAAATGTGACAAGAAGTGGGAATATATAATAAAAAGAATGATACTGGTGGCAAATCTGTATTGAAATTAAAAGGCAGCAGTGAAGATAGGAGATGAGGAAACAGGTTAGTTGACATCCATAAAGGAGTGAGACAGGGATGTCGTATCCCGTGATTTATTTTGTTGCAAGGGTTAACATGTATGAATGATCTAAACGACAGGGCGGAACAAAACACTGAAGGAAGGAATGTGATATAAAGTATAGATGACGGAGTTTCAGAGATTAGGGAATGACGTTTACGAGTCATGGAAACTGTCCGAATATAGAGACCTTGGTTTAACTAAGAGGAAATTGTATGCAAGTAAGAATAAATGCAAAGGGTAGGCTGATATTACATAATTCGATCGCTTAGGGAGTCTTATTTGACAGAATGCAAAGTGCGAGAAGGAAATAAAAAGGAGAGTATCATTATAAAAAAAAACTGACTTTGCGAAAAGTAAACAAAGATCTCAACTGGAAATAAGAAGAAGAAATGTTTGGTCGACTCTGATGTATGGATGCGAATCTCGGACTATAAATCAAAAGGTGGCGCAGAGAAGAGAATCTGTTGAAGTGTAGTTTCTAGGAAGAATGTTCGAGATTCCTTGTACAGTCCGGATAACATAGGAAGACAGAGAAGACCGTGAATGAAGAGAAGTATAATGAAGTGTATCATAGGATGGCTAAAGTTTGTTGTCCATTTCATTAGAGGCGATAGTCTTGAGCGTGACTGTTTGCTGTTGAGTTGAAGGGGTGAGCGCAAGAGGAAGATAGAGATAAAGTTTACGGCCATTTTCTCGGATGACACTGGTGGGAGATGGAGAATGGCAGACATTGTCAGGATAACGTTTGAAAGGAAAGAATGGCGCTCTTTAGTTTCCGGCGTCACTTGACTGTCAAAGTGGTGAGCCAAAAGAGGCTGCTGGAACAATTCTAATCTTTGCACTATGATAACGTTGCAAATGATTATTGGTGTGATGATGTAAAGAGCCGAAATAACTGTTGTCGAAATGGCTGAGACGATAACAGTAGTTTATATCTTAATAGTTGTCGTGTTTCTTTCGCTTCGTTAGGTTTACTGAGAGTTACCGTTATCTCTATGAATATTTTCTTAATAATAAATCTGCATACGCAACCTGCAATACATCTAATGGTTATGATCGGCTTTGACTTAACCGTGGTTGTCGTTGGCTGTTAAAGTATATAATGATTTTGTAGATCAACTGCAGAAAACATGTTGATCATGTGATAGATTTCGTGGTTTTGTCGTCTTAAGTTTCTTGGAGTTTGCATGTGAAATATATTCGATATTTAGAGCAATCCTATTTCAACTTTTTTTTATCGCAACCCAACTAATACTAGTCAGAACTAATTACACTCTAGCATGAAAAACGTAGATGTTTTATAATCCACAATCCCCAGTCATTGGCCATACTTAAAGAACCTTAGTGGAATGTAGTACAAACAGTAATTATGAAGACCAGACCTTCATAGTTTATGTCGAAGAGATTAGTAAGGTAGACAAAGGCTCGGTGGATATGTAAGGTTTATAGTTACAGAGGGAGACAAATTAGATAAATGGTATAAAAGGTTATATAAAAGATTGATAGATAGATAAACTGCGTGTGCGTGTGTGAATCTATTGATTTATCTATATCCACAAATATTTGTAATCTATATCTATTCCCATTATGCTATCTACAATATCTATCTACTTTATATATATACATATGAGACTGAACTCCCAAACAATGCAAGAGATATATATACATATACATACATACATACATGTATGTATATGTATATATGTATATATATATACATATATATATATATATATTTATATATATTTATATATATACACACACACACACACACACACACACACACACACACACACACACACACACACACACACATATATATATATATATATATATATATATATATATATATATATATATATATTTATATATATATATATATATATATATATATATATATATATATATATATGAGCCCCGCCTGCGCACGCACGGGGCATGGGCAGTACGTTAGGATTATATACATATATATATATATATAAACATACACATCTATTTGGGTACATGCCATTTCTTTACATGTTTTGTATAACCGAGTCTCTGATACGCAAATCGGATTAGAATCACTATTTAAAAAAGAAATGCACATGAATGCCTAGCCCTTGATATCACGCTCATTTCCGATCTTTCAAAAAAGGGGAAAACGTGGTTTAAGTCGCCCTTACTTTTGCTTCTCACGTTCTTTCGAAATGCAGAAGTTTTTAGTGTGTTGCATGTATAAGTGCGTGCGTGTGTGTGTGTGTGTGTGGGTGGGTGGGTGGATGGGTGGGTGGGTGGATGGGTGGGTGGGTGGATGAATTTGTGTCGTCGGCGTAGTCTCGCATGCTTGTCATCATCATTACATGGTAAAGATAATGATGGTAATGATAACAATAATAGAAGCAGCAATCGTAATAGTGGCAGTAGTAGTAGCAATAATGATGATGCTAATGATAATCATTATAATAATCATAGTAATGACATCAACTCCAACAACAATGATAATAACAAGATGCAAGAAAACAACAACCATAACAATAAGGATAATTATAAAAGCAATTACATAAAAAAAAATACATTCTTAAAACACGAGAGCCCAGTAAGATTCTATTCGATCACCGGTTTTGAGCTACTCTTTAGCCGAGCATTACGTTATCCTCTGGCAATGAGCTTAGTCAGATATTAGCGTATTTTGCTCCGGAAATCCTTGAAGCATAAACCCACGAATGACGGGAAATATTTCCAGATCACTCTGTGTCTACATTCAATTTATATCACTGGACATTAAAACTATGTACAAATCCTTATACTATGCATTTACAGAATATTCGGTTCCATAGTTGAGCTGCATTCAAGTTATCAAACGTAACTGGCTAAAATATATTTGACTAATTCCCAGATCTCTCATTTTAATTCAGCCGTCACATCGCCGGCCTACACGCTTTTAAGTCCTTCATTTGGTTGATTCACAGTATGTGTGCGAGGATGTTTGTGTGTGTGTGTGTATGTGTGTGTGTGTGAGAGAGAGAGAGAGGATGTGTGTGTGTGTGTGTGTGTGAGTGTGTGTGTGTGTGTGTGTGTGTGTGTGTGTGTGTGTGTGTGTGTGTGTGTGTGTGAGGATGTGTGTGTGTGTGTGTGTGTGAGGATGTGTGTGTGTGTGTGTGTGTGTGTGTGTGTGTGTGTGTGTGTGTGTGTGAAAAAGCAATATTGACTGGGAAATTTACTTTTGTATAAACTATCATGAATAGAAATGAAAAGGGAAAGGACGAATAAGTTATAAATGAATCAATAAAAGAACAAACGAACAGGTAATGAAATGAAGAGAGAAAACCCTCTACCTCTCAAGCTTGCTCCAACAAATGGAGATAAGAGAAAGAAGGAAAGGAGAAGCGAAAGAGAGAGACACACACAAAGAGACAGACAGAAAGAAAGAAAGAAAGAAAGAGGGGGAGTGAGAAAGAGAGAGAGAGAGAGAAAGAAAGAGAGAGAGAAAAAAAAAACAGGAGGAGAAAGGGAGGAAGACGACAAAAAAAAAAAAAACGAAAAAAAACGAAACTAAAAACGAGACAGCCTGAAACGAGACACAGCTTTCGAAATAATCGTTCCTCATCTTCTTAGCTCCACCATACGAGAAGCCAGAACAAAGCCCTACTTCATAATTGCTGCTACGCTTCCTCTAGTGAAATGTCTTGCAAGTGGCACAATAGCTAATTATTGAAACGACCCTAACCCCCCAAAAAGAGGAAGCGAAGGAAAGTATTCATTTCATTTTGCCTTAATGGGGTCTGTGTTAATGAATAGGGAAATTCATCGCGGGATTACGAGAACATGTTAGGATTTTTTTTCAGAATGGGGTAAAAAATGGTCAGCTTAATGGTTATGACACGGAATTCTAGTATTTTCTCTTATGCTGGACATGGTAATGGGGTTGGCAATGATGATTATGGCAACAATGGAAATAACAATAATGTAATAAAAATGATGATAATGTTTGTAATAGCAGCAAAATATATATAATGATCATATGAATGATGAGGTTAAAATAATAGCAATAATGATAATGGGGTTCATAATAAGAATGCTATGATTTTTATCTTCTTTATTAGCAGTACCACTATTCTTATTATTAGCACCATCATCATTATCATCGTATTCATTATCATCATCATTTTTTTTATTGCTGATGCCATCAATGCTGTTATTGTAACAATGCTAATGATAACTATCAATATCACTATTTACATAATCATTATCAAATTTGGTATTATCATACCTATCATTATTATTGTCATTCTCATCATTACGATTATTATAGTTATCATTATCATGACAATAATTTTGATATTATTGGTAATGATAATGATTATAATACCATTACCTAATAGTAATAATAATACCTAATTGTATTTAATATCATATAATAATACCTAAAACCAAAATTAAGAAGAAGTTTAATAATAATAACACTTGCAATAATGATAGCAATGATCATGATGATAACAATGATGATGAGGATAATAACGACGATAATAAAGATGATAATGATGATAATAATTATAATAACAGCAAAGCTAATTATAATGATGATGATAACAATGAGTATAACAACAATGATGATAATGAAATTAAATATCGATGATAAAGAAACTAGATATTAAGGATAATGAAACTAGATATTGATGACAATAATTACGACAGCAACAACAACAGTAATAATAATAATAACAGCAATGATGAGAAAAGTTTATTGATGACAGCAATGATATTGATCGTAACAATGATAATGATAATTGTATTCTTACTGATGATGATAATGATGATAACAATAACAATGATAATTATGATAGTAATAATAATTATGATGATAAGAATAATGATAATGATGATAACAATAGCAAGGGTAATTATGATGATGATAATGATGACGATGATACTTATGATGATAAGAATAATTATGATAATGATAATAATAGCAATGACAATTATGATGACAATAATGATGATAAGAATAAAGATGATAATGATAATGGCAATAATGAGGATAATAATAATTATGATGATAATAATGATGATGATAATAATAATGATGATAAAAATAATTATGATGATATGAATGATGATTGTAGTTTGTGTATGGTTATAATGATAAGGATAATAATATTGATAAGGATAAATATATGAATAATGATAATAATGATAGTAATAGTGCTAACGACATTGATAATGATATAATGATGAAGCTAATTATAATGATGATGGTGATTATGATAATGAAATTGATAATGATAATAGTAATAATGACAATGAAGATTATATTGATGATAATGATTATGATAACAGCAATAATAATAATTGATAATGATAACGATAATGGTGATAATGATTATAACAGTAATAATAAAAATAATCACATTAAAGATGACAATAGAATAACAACGATGACAATAATATGCTGATAATAAGAACGATGATTATGATGATAATAATAAAGAATTATCATGATAACAATAGAGCGAATAAAGGCAATAACAGTAATAATGATATTGACAATGATAAAGAGGATAATAATAATGACTTGTAATGTTGACAATGACAATACCAGTGATGATAAAAATGATGATGATAAATATGATATTAGTAATAATGATAATGATATTCAAGTATCATTATTATTATTCAGATCATATGCATGATTGTAATCAATAATCAAAAATGATACTAAGGATGATAATAACAATAATGATTATGATGATAACAATAGTAATGATATTGATAATAATAAGGATAATAATAATGATAACAATAACAACAGCAATAATGATAATAATGATAATGTTAATGATAATAATGACCATGATAATTTATGATGATAACGATGTTATCAATAGTAATGGTAATGATAATGATAATAATGATGACAATTATAATGATGATGATAATAATAATAATAATAACAATAATAATAATAATAATAATAATAATAATAATAATAATAATAATAATAATGATAATAATAATAATAATGATAATAATAATAACAAAAATAATAATAATAATGATAATAATAATAATAATGATAATAATAATAATGATAATAATGATAATAATAAAGGTAATGATAATGATTATAATGATAGTAATAATAGCAACATAATAACAATTACAATGATAATAACAATAATCAAGATTGAAATAATAATTCTGATAACAATGGCAGTAATAATAATAATGATGATAGTAATACTGAAGATGATAACAGTGATATCAATAGTTATAACAATAACAATAATTTTGAATAATAGTGATAATGATAATAATGATAATCATTATCAGATGATGATGTGGATAATGATAGTAATAATGATAATAATAGCGATGATGATGATAATGATACTAAAACATTATTAATGATAGTAATAATCATAATTATGATAATGATAATAGTAATGACAATAGTAACAAGAAAAAAGAAGAAGAATGAGGATATTAGTAATAATGATAGCCATAATGATGATAATGAAAATGGTAATAACAATAGTAATTATGATTATGATGATTATAAGTATGATGATACTGATAGTAATGAAAATGATGATAATAAAAATAATAATGATAATGACATCAATGACAATAATGTTGATGATGAAAATCATACTGAAAATGATAATAACAATGATAATGAAAATAACCTTAATGATAAGATAAAAATGATAATCAATGTAATAGTATTATGATATTAGTAATGATAATAATGATCATAAAAATGATGATATGAAAATGGAAATAATAATCACAGTCATTACCATCATATCAATAATGATAATGATGAAAGAAGTGCCCCTCCTATAATGAGTACAATTGCTTTAGATCATCACATCAATTACAATAACAATAACTTCATTGTCGTCTGACATCATCATTGCTGGAGCCATCATTATTATTATCGGTTTTATCCTCTTTATATAATTATCGCCAACATTCCCATTAACCCCGACCATAAAAGATAACTATAATGATAAGAAATCACCAATATTACTATATTGCTCCTTCACGGCTTTATAAAGTTGCATGGCACTGCCCAATCAAAAAGGTCATGAATATCAGAAGAGGAGGGTTGACAGCATCAAAGACCAAAAATGAATGAGACGTCAGAAAAAGGAGAGTAAAAGTGAAGTAAAAGTGGCATAGGTACTGCAGGGTACAAGGTTCCTCAGACCCAATACCCCATTTTTTTTTCCTATATAGATTTTGACACAGAATCAGAAAGATTAAAATAATTATAAAAGCTCGTTTATGTTGAAACAGGAAGAGTGTACTAACCCCGTCAAGCACTGCTGGGAATGAAAGCCTGACCCTTACAGTGTATACGAGACTTCTTATCGTGTCTCATAAATTTTCATTATAGCCTATGAAGCCATTATGAATGGTTTAAGCCACACTGCCTGAAGGAACGCACTGTTGCCAATTTATAAATGTAAAATAGCACGTACTGCATATAATCAATATTGACTTTATAACCTTTTTTTCTCATGAGATTAGTGAATGAGTGCAAATACATACAACTCTGTGTAAATAGATGAAGAGATGTGGGAAAAACGGGATTCAGATGAATTTATTCAACGGCTTATATCGATATACATATCGGTAGTGATAGATGTATCATTATTATAGGGCATTGCAATGATAATTTTGATGATCAAAACCTTAATGTTGATGCTAACGGTAATGAAAATTATGATGAAATATACAAATCATCACTATTATCAATATCATTATCTTATCATTATCATTGTTATTAAAACTATTGCTACTAGTAGTAGTGTCATTGTTATTATAATCATTAGTAGTTGTGTTATTGTATCTTTTATTACTATCATTGTTATTTTTATCATTATCATCATCATTATCATTATAAGTAGTAGTAGTATTGTCATCATTACCATCACTATCGTCATTGTTATCATCATCATTGTTATCATTGCTATTTTTATCATTATTAACATTATCATGATCATCATTATTATCATTATTATAATTATCCTTATTATTATCATCGCTATCATATTTATCATTATCATCCGTACCATTATCATTATACTCATTATCATTTTCATCATTATCCTCATCATCATCATGTTGATGATGTTGATATTATCATTATCATTATTATCAATATCATTATTCCTTGTACCTTTATTGTTGTTATTAATATTACTATGATCGGTATTATCATCATAATCTTTATTATCATCATTTCAATATTAATATTATTATCATTATCATTATTATCTTCATTATTAGTAGTAGTATCATTATCATTATCATTATTACTATTATCATTATGATTATCACTATTATTATTATCATTACCACTCCAACTATTATTATTCATGCATTCATGAATATTACATGAATATTGTTATCCTTCCTATTCTTGTCATTATTATTGTTATGATTAGTATGATAATGATTACTATCATTATCATTACTACCATTATTACTGCTATTATGATTATCATTTAATATCATAATTATTATCACCCTTACCATTACCTCTGCTACTATTTCAGTTATCATTATTGTTATTATTTTCACTAGTTGTCGTAGTTATTATCATTACTGACAGAGAAATATCAATATAATGATATTGTTAGGAATGTCATCATCAGTAGTATTAGGGCGATCAGTTGGAATTTAATCATTCCCATTAATACATTTACATTGTTATCTAATCATCATCTGATAGCCTTATTGTGATTATTTCATTATATCATAGTTCTTAACATTATTGATTGATTATAGATACCATCAGTAACAGCATTATTGCCATTGCCTTCATTGTCATTATCATTATCATTATTATTAGCATTATCATCAGTATTTCAGTTATCATGATTATGCCTATTATTGTCACCATCTTGCTGTTGTTGTTGTTGTTTTATGATTTTAGTATCATTGTCTAATGTTATTATCATATTGCGCATAACGCTTTATGATAATTATCTTTATAAAAAAAGCAATCCATATGAGCATTAAACTTATTAGCTAACAATTATTATGATCAGGTCCACATTACTAGAATCATCTGCATCATGAATGTGGCTATTGATACGCTCATCTTTTTGCTATTTATACATCAGTCATCACACTTAATTAATAATGCAGTCAGCAACTGCGAAAAGAATTATCGCAACAGTCATATCACATATATTGGCAATATTCTAACCTAATAGGAATACTGACTGTTATGAAACATCTTTCTCATCATGGGATATCACTAGTCTAAATACTTTATCACAAGCAAAAGTTTGGAAATTAATCCAAGGTGAAATTCGCTAAGGCATTTGTTTGTTTGTTTGTTTCCTATACATTACAATGATTTATGATTCTGACATCCCTGATCAGTTCTATTATTCTTGTTTAACCTATCAGGATCAGGATAAAGCATATATGCATTTACTTGTAGAAAAATATCAAATGTCTTCTCATTAAAAGAACTGTACACACGTTTAGTATTTAGAAAATTACACTTTTTTACATTTGTACTTACCTATCTATCCATATCAATAACGGGGCATTGAGAGTTGGGATATTCTTAGAATTATATTGGAGTTTTATAACTTCAAAAACTTTCCGAGTCATATAAAACAATTTCTCACCATTTACATTGCAAATCTTGAATATCTACTAATGAATATTGACACACCTTACAATAAGTCATTGCTGATTAAAATGTACATAGGGAATCTATTCCTCATTTTACATCTACTTTTCCTGGTGTTAAAATCTACGGGGTTATT
>BOPN01004221.1:47500-50000 GCA_017312705.2 Penaeus japonicus | reverse complement strand
AGACTGGTTGGCACACTTCTTCCTTTCCATAACTATCTCATGGATTGAGCTTCCTTCTTACACATACTCTGATGACTCCAGAGTATGTGTGAGTTTAGTCCTTACCCATCATGGTGCCCAGCCACATCATTAACCCATTGTGTACAGGTGTCATGACAAACATGTTGGCACCGATTAGGCCTAAAAGACGGAGTCAGTGCATACATGACGCGACATCGGGATCTGTTCACAGATCATGAAGTATTATGGCTGTAATGGCATTAGCTCCAGAGCAACAGGGTTCTAAAGTCAGCCTAAACTCTCATTTTATGATGGATTTATGGAAAAATATTGTTTGGGCTAGTCTGTGCTATCCAGAGGGCAGAGAAAATCCTACCCCTGCCCCTGTAATTTTTAGCCAGTGCTGCTTGGTCGTTAGGCGCCCTGTCCGCAATGGGTTAAGTACCAGGTGACAGTGATCTGCCGACCATGAGGATGTGAGGTTGAAGTGCTACCACTGTACTAGCCTGACCGTTCTTCCTCATTTCTTTTCATATTCATCTAATCATCCTGCTCTAATCCAATACTGATGTGGCATCTAACAACCTAACTGGTAGTTAGATCAGGCAGTCTATGAAGCCGCCAGTGCTGGGTTAAAATTAGAGGAAAATGTTTTCTCCACCCTCCAGGCAGAGCAGGCTTGCCTAATGACTTTGGAACCCTGTAGCACCATTACAGCTGTAATATTTCATGACGGTGAGCAGATCCTGATGTCATGTCATGTACATTTTGAAACCTGACTTTTAGGCCTAACTGGCATTGCTATGCATGTCATGATACCTATCCACAATGGCTTAATTGGCTGGTGTTCTATCATCTCATAGAGGGCACTAACTTCCCATATACCAGAATTTCTTTAAACTTTCTTCTTTGGCCTAATACCTTTAAATTGGCAAATTTCCCTTTTGCTGTTGGTCTGTTTCACAACAGAAAGTGAATATTTCTGGGATGGGTAAATCAAGGATAAACAAACAGTGAAATTCTTCAGAAAGTTATTCATTACCAGGTCTTATGACTTTGGTATCAATGAACTGTTGATATTGACTACTATTTGGATTTAGTTGGTTTGTCTCGGGAAATCAACTATATAGACATTAGCCCCAGTGGTTGGCAATGTCATAAAATATATCCAGGTCAAATGCAGTCCAAATATAGGATTAAGCTGATAACAATGTTCTAACATGCTGATATTACTCAAATAAGGACTCATATGCAATTTATATTGAGGTTCTAGGAGAGTTGGTAATTTATGTTTTACAACATTAGGCATAGTACCAGCTTTTGAGCCTGTAGCATTCAGGCAAAGACAAGCAACCACCAACCATAAATATTAAGCTAATATAGAATATGAACTGGTTCTTGATTTTATGATGAATCACTTGGAAGGTCAACAGGCAGAAATGATAATCAAATTTTTAAGAATCAGGACAGAAACTTTCAGAAAAATACTTTCTAGTCATTCAACTCTTCAATAATATATACTAGATATACTAATTGGGTTGGCATCATAGTTATGTTAGGTATATGGCCAAGATAGATTTGTGCTAAGATTTAGATTCAAGTTTAGGTTAGGTTTGGTTAGGTAAGGTTATGTTATAAAAAAAAACTTTTAAACCTGTAAGGGCAAGAGAGGAATGGTTTGCCTGTTTTGGAATATGCTACCATATTCCTTATTTCAATTCTTAACCCAATGCAGATGAGTGGCAATACATACTTTTCAAACAAGCTTTTAGCCAGAAGACAAGTGGCAACACATTGGTGTAATTAATCATCATGGCATATTTGACATTTAGGGAGAGTGGATTGCCATGTTTCCCTATTACACTTTGAGTAATAGAGACTATTTAGCGACTGATGATGCCAATTGCAATTGTGATTACTATGATATGCATCATCTGCAATTTGACCCTGTGCCAGTTTGGCTGCTTCATAAGCACAGGTCTCCTTCCTTTTACCCATCTCTTTATTTATTTTCATTGGGGATGGTTATAACTAGTACACAAATACAAAACAAATTAAGAGGTTTTTGTACTCTAATTAAAATTGCAATACTTCTATCTCAAATGGAACATAATGAGCTGATATGGACCGTACGACAATCTAGTCTATGAAAGAGAGTGCAAAATTTTGATATGTCATGTGAAACTCACTTGCTCTGAAATGAAATTCATCTTGGGTGCCACCACAGCAGGCACTAGTGCCAGTCCTGCGGACCAGTCAAGCAATTCTATCCCCATCTGCAATGAGTCAAGAGTTTTATATGCCATATATAAGATATTAAGTTCAAAAGACAAGTGAATGGAACTATAGAAGCATGCATTGCATTGGTGGTCCTCTGGCATAGAAAAAATAGTATATATGGAATAAAAAATTCTGGGATGAAGTTCATTGCTTCTGCTTCTTATTTTTTACCAGATTGCCTATTCTGGTAGTGGCTGTACAATTTTTTTTATATGATATT
>BOPN01004221.1:37500-40000 GCA_017312705.2 Penaeus japonicus | reverse complement strand
ACAGAAGTGTGGCTGACACTGTCAAATTGGAGCCACCTTTCAGCTATTTGTGCTTCTTGCCAGAAAGGCCTGCTGTTACAAAGGTTTGTTAAACTTACTAACTGCTTCCAGAAAATTAAATGTTGAGCATTTATTTTGCATTGTAATTTTTTAACAAATGAATTGAGCCACCCTTCACATAGTTTTTCATAGTTTGAACCATATGATAAATCAACTACGATAAACAAACTCCATAAAGAACGGCACCTTACTTGGAATTTTATCAGTTTTACTACTACTTTTATTATCCTCAAAAAAAAAAAACTTGTGTCAGCAGTTATTACTCTTGATAAATATTATTGTAATTAACTCAGTTTATTGACATTGGATATCAAATTAAAATATAGTGAGCACTGATGATTTCAATTAAATGCAATACAACATGGTAATATAGTATTGCATACTGCATTAATATGACTTATTAACTGAATATGCCAGTATGACTATTCATATCAGATGTACTATAAAAGAAAAAGCCTACTATTTCCAATCGTTTAACAGTTTTCAGTTAGCAATTATCTTCTCTTGCTTTCTTATATAGGGGCATAGGAATATTTTAAATGTCCATACATAAGTACCATAACTAATGTACTTAGGTTAACATAATTAGACAACGCACTTAAACAATGTTTAGACATTTTGAAGATTTCCTTTTTCTTTATCTCCTTTCAATTTATCTTTTTAACCCATTGGTCGCGGTATTAAAAAAAGGTCTGTGCAGTAGGATAGCTGAATTACATGTCTGGCATGGTGCCATCCGCGTCTATCACCGACTCTGCCTTTGCACCAAATCATGCCATCCGCTGCTAATGGGTTAAACTGAATCTCCTCTTTTTTCATGAAGCACTAATTAAATTTGTTTGATATTCTCTTCTAACTTTACAAAACATTTCAGGAAATTGTTGTAAAGGGTTTCATTATGACACTGACATCACGACTAGAACAGGTGGAGGGCAAGTGGAAGCTGACAGTCATCATCAATGATGGGACAGCTTCCTGTGAAGTGGATATTGAGAACCAGGTCAGTATCAAAGGAATTTACTTTCAGTTGGTCATTTTCAAGGTCTTTCAAAACTTGAAAAGAACAAGAAATAATAAGAATAAGAGAACCTCTCCAGCCATTCATCCCCTGATGCTACAGCCAGTTGCAATGCACATGATCACCTGGTGTGCCAACCACACAAAAAGCCATGATATCGCATCTCCAGCGGGAAGCCGTACTGGGCCACCACATGATATCATGTCATTCTGTGTTAATGAGTTTACCCATTGCCGACAGGTTGCCTAATGACCTAACTTTTCGTCAAGGTGGGTGGTCTATGACACTAGCGGCACCAGCTGAAAATTAGAGGGATGGGGAAAGGGTTTTCTCCGCCCTCCATGTAGCGCAGACTAGCCCAAACAATATTTTTCCATAAATCCATCATAAAAGGCAAGTTTAGGCTGATTTTGGAACCCTGTAGCTCTAGAGCTAGCACCGTTACAGAAATAGTACTTCATGACTGTGCACACTTCAACTGTGAGTAGATCCCGATGACGCGTCATGCACGCATTGACACCCATCTCTTAGGCCTAATCGGTGCGGACATGTATGTCATGACACTCGTACACAATGGGTTAAGATTATGATAGCATGATATGTACTTTTAAAGATGGTAAAACCATAATGTTTTGAAAATGCCATTTGATTTAGTAAAATAGTTTTGGAAGAAGTGTATTTGTCCTAAGATTCTACACTTTGATACTTATGCACCTATATTTTATAAAATATCTATCATAATATCTAATGACAATAACAATAATTATGATATGATTATCATTGTATGTAATTATTGATATTATTTTTATTATTGTTCTTTCATTGTAATTATCATAATCAACATTGTCATCTTTGTTGAGTCCTTTCCTCATTATTACTATTAAATTAAATCTTGCTGTATTACTGTAGTACTTATCATCAGTATGATTATCAGCATAATTATGAACTTGACTGCAGCAGCTGAGCTAAAATTATATTTGTTAGGTTGATGATGGCTGGTGTGATTTTATGTATTGCTTTTTCAGAGGCATAGGCATGTTTAAGTATCTGAGCTGGAAATGTGCTAGAAAAGTTACCCAGAAAGTGTGAGTCAGTTCACAGACACTATCTGGTATTTCTTAACTTTGGTCAGCCAACCTCTCTCAGTGTTTGAAAGCTGAGTGAGTAATGTTGTTTGAGGAATTTTAAAGGTTATAGGAGGCCTGGGAGGAATATCACTTAGGTACTCTCCAGAGGTGGAATGATTCCAGAAGCTACTTAGAATTCATCTAAGATAATTATGTTTAATAATTGATTGTATTTTACTTCATTTTCATATGTTATGAAAAATATTTTTTATTTATGATATATATAATTTAATACCCATAAAGATGGCCTTTCTTTTATGCTCCAAGCTGCAATTTTTCATGATCCCGTAAGGTG
>BOPN01004221.1:25000-32500 GCA_017312705.2 Penaeus japonicus | reverse complement strand
ATGTTAATTTACATCACTGACTCTAAAATGCAAATGTCAATTTTACTGACCATAAAATGTTTCAGAATGAAAAAGGAGCTGTATTTATTTTATCATTTTTGTTTCATCATATCTGAAAATCACAGACAAGTACAACCAGTCATACATACTATTTTTTGAATGTTGAGTTAATTATAGCAACTTGAGTAACTATTTATATACATAATGCATAAAGCATAAACTGAGAATTAAACTACATACAGGCAGCATGCAACTTATTTAATTATACAACTAACCTTGCTACATTATATCTTATATACAGCGAGGGAATACATATATATAAAGAAATATATAAATATTATACACCTTCCTTTTATGCTCATTATATCCCATATACTTTAATATACAGATACCACGTGTATCAGAGACTGGAAGACTTTTTAAAGCCGAAGTGTCACTTTAGACTGAAAATAGTTCTTTATTATTCTGAATTATGTATTTCATGAATTCAAAAGGATATGACTTGGCCAGTGATCATCATTCTGAATTGTGTGTACAATAACATTGGCTTTACACTTGGTTATTCACCTGAGTTCCCATAACCAAAAATAAATAATGTTAATGAAATACTCTCTGAATAAGCTCTTCTCTAGAAATGACAAATATTTACATTACCTTGTTTAGAAATAAGACAAAATATACAATATCAAATATATATTAGTCTTTTAAATGCTTTGGTTTGTATGACATGGTTCACCACAAATAAAATATATACAAATGCTATATGGCTCAAAAACAAAAATTATATATGATCTTTGTCATTTTAACCCTCTCTGGACGGGTGGTACAGTACTGTACCGCTCATTCAAAAGCCCAGTGGCCGGGCGGCACAGTATTGTGCCAGCCATTTAATTGATTTAGGCCTAAGCGTTCGAAAGCCCCGGCATTGTGACATTCAAGGCTAGAATGCCCCCATCGTGAGTGGGTTAAGCAAATTTTTAAAATATATGCTAGACAATGGACGTGAAGCAATGCATGAATTACACAGTAACATCATTGAGAGAATGGGCTCCCAGCACTGTTGCTGCAGTTCTGTATGTACTCTGATTCTGTTGCACTGTTGTGGAGAGTGTTTCAACTGTTGCCTGAAGGTTTAGAACTAGTTTCCGTAATTCTTCAAATCGGGCATGTGAGTCAGGCAAAACATTCCTCTGGGTTCCTGAACTGGCCGGATGCCATGTACTCCATGTTGAGGATTGTTGCTGCAGTGGTGGGTGAAAGAGGTCTACATCTTCTTCAACATCTGTGTCACTTGCCAGAGTCCATCTCCAGGATGCTCTCTCAACACAAGACGGCCTAATAATTGATGATCTCAGGGTAACTGGAACTTGTGTGTTGGATTGCTGGGCAGATCCTGGCTGTTTGTTCTGCCCAACTTGTAATGCCCGGAGATGAAGTCTCTCTTCTCGTTTGTCCAGCTCATGTTCTCTTAGTGCCATGTTAACGGCTTCCCCCATGAGCTGAGAGGGCAGGGAGGGCACATGCTCAGGGGCAATGAACCCAGATACAAATATCTCAAAGATTTTAGTAAGGAGCTTCCTTGATCTGACTATTCTGACAAGCAACAAGAATATAGTATCTGCAAAACCATGTGTTCTGTTGGGATAGACAGACACTATGACATCAGACGGATTTCCAGAAGTGAGGCTGATACTGTTCAGTAGACATTTCTGAAGTCTACGAGGAATTAGGCTGTTTCTGAAGAGGTTCTCGACCTGCACCATAAGTTCTACATGCCTTGTGAGACGCAGCACTTCTGATCTGATAATGGAACATTTAATAGTTAATTGTGCAGATGCTTAATTATACAAACTAATATTCATTCTATAAACATTAAGCTAAAAAGGTGTCATAGAATCAAAGTCAAAAGTACCTTTGTTTAATGGCATACATGTCGCTGACAGCCAGACCCACAAGAAGATTGGAGAGTATAATGAAGACTAATACAATGAACACCACTAGAATGCAGATTGACAGCACCTGCGACTCTGAGGGCAATGGAGGGGACGGGTCGAGGAAAGTCGATTCATAATCTAGCTCTCCTGTCATCATTACCTGCCGAAAAAAAAGAGTTAAATGGTAATGGTGATGAGAAGGTGTTGCAGTGATAGTCACAGGAGAAGCAGTTATCAGGGATAATGAATACATTAGATGCATGATCGACATAATTATTATGATTTATGACTGTTGCATTATGTGCAACATAAGAAAAATAAGAACTCTGGACATACAAGATATAATCAAGACATTTACAATAAATTCAAGTACACATACAATAAGTTTATAAAAAGTTATGTACATATAATAAGAATAATTGAGGAGCATGATATAAAAAATAAACAGTGAATTTTGAACAGACTAAGATTATGCAGTCTAGACTAAACTTAGATCAAAGTAAAGATTCAACACTAAACTAACCGAGATTTATGACGAGCATACACAGGGAAAGGAGAAACAAAACGTACCAGAGCAGTAACAAGGGATGTGCCTAAGTTCTGGAAGGTGGTGTTTGAGCGAAGCAGCACATGGAATCCTAATGCAAAGGCCACAAGGACAGGCACATACATGAGTAGAAACCTGAGCACATTCTTGGCCACAGTGGAAAACATGACGATATAGACACCGCAACTGGGAAACTGTCCAGTAAAGAGCATCAGTCGAACCCAGGCCAGGATAATTGAAATGGCGCCGACACTCTGCTGCCACTCTGCCAGGCAGCAGTCTTCATTATTCAGACTGCTAACCAAGATCTGCGGCACACACACAACCAACGTGGCATCGATCACATTTCCAAGATTTCGGATATAAATGAATGGATTTTGGAAGATCTGAACGATCTCGCGCAAGTCCAATAAAGCACTGAAGATGACTAGACACCAC
Organism: Penaeus japonicus; assembly: GCA_017312705.2. Taxonomy (NCBI): domain Eukaryota; kingdom Metazoa; phylum Arthropoda; class Malacostraca; order Decapoda; family Penaeidae; genus Penaeus; species Penaeus japonicus. Next base: position 29,581 of record BOPN01004221.1, on the reverse strand, counting down.
CACGTAAGTCCCACTAAGTGCTCACCTGACCAACCACACCTCAAGGGTCCTTCTTTTTTCAGGTAATTGAGGCTGAAGCTGTAGTTGTTACCAGAGTCAGAACTGTTGTTGAATTCAGAGTCGCTTAATGAAGTCACATTTCCAGAAGTCTCCGAATCATTTGAACAGTTGTGGGAGGAAAGGAGGAAAGCAGTAAGACTAAGAACGAAGAAAAAGTAGAAGAACACATTGGCTAGGAAGTATTTACGCACTTTAAACCACTTGAGGTGAAGAAAGGCATGGCAGAGCGGATGCTTCAGAAGGTTCTTTCGTCCAGCCCACATGATGTAGTGGAGCATAGACACTTCGGAATCTCGAAGAAGGGGCGGTGGAAGAGGCAGCTCTGCTTGTGGGTTAAGTGGTCTCTGTCGCTGGATCTCACATAGCTGCTGGCTGTCGACCGTCAGCGGGCCGAAGTCGAGATCCAGCTGAAGAAGCGGCGAATCTCGAGCGGAGGTGTTCGCTCGAAAAGACCTGTTGAGGCCAATGGGCACGAGCGACGGAAAACTCTCTACCATTCGCCACATTGCAAAGCCATCTTGGATACAGGCTCCCTTGGCAACAAGTTGCTGCACGGCATGTAACACGTAGTCTCTGGCAGTAGGCCGTCCCCACCACATGGTCCGTCTAAGGGCAAGGGACAGGGCGTTTAGTCCTTCGTTGTTCTTCGCCGCCACTGAGGCACCATGCGACAGGAGTTGCTCCAGACACATTCCATCGAACTCGTCGTCCACATGATTGTAAGGCCGCCCAGCCGTCATGTGCAGAGCTGTGTCGCCGTGTCGATCCTGTGAGTTAATGGAAGCCCCAAAGTCAAGGAGTGATGTCACCGCGTCCAGCGAACGCGCCCCCAGCACTGCACAGTGCAAGGGTGTCCGTCCCTCCTTGTCCTTAAAGTTGATGGTGGAGCTACCTCGTCCACGTACCAAAATCTTGATAAGCTTGGAGCTTCCTGCAGTGGCAGCATTATGTAAGGCAAGGCGGCCATCCGCATCCCGACGCCCGTGCAGCGCTCCTGCACTCAGCAGCATTTCCACTACACTTACAAAGTTGCTTCCTCCAGGGCCAGGGTTGGCAGCCCGGGCGGCATAGTGTAGGGGCGTGCGAGCATGATTGTCGATTGGGTCCGGAGGTGCACCTCGTGAAAGCAATATCCTGAGCGTAGACAAGTGGCCTCCGCCCGCGGCCATATGCAACGGCGTGATGCCCGCGGCGTCAGCGAGGTTCACATTCGCGCCCGCCGCCACGAGTTCGAGCACAGCTTCTGTGAAGTCATGCTTGACGGCGTAGATGAGCGGTGTGCGGTTGCCTCGAGCAGGTTCTCTATGGTTGGGAGAAAGGCCGCGTCCAAGAAGAGTCTTCACATTCGCCAAATCTCTTTTCTTCAATGCCTCCAGCAGCGCCACGAAGCGTGAATCTGGCTGTGGACCTCTGAGGATTGGAGTATCCTGACCTGCGTCCTCGACCGAGCTGGACCTCAAAAGCATCCTGAAGCCCGCCATGGTCCTCACTGGTCCCTTCTTATGCAATCGAGCCTTGAACAGACGGGACCATCTGTAGCAATCGCGTAAATGCCGGTCCTAACTGCTAATGTAAACAGGAGCGCGGACTTCCTATCACAGAAGCTTATCTTGTCTGAGATCTTTCTTCTTTACCGAGTCAACATTCCGTCGTTCAGAGTGTGTTTTCGGACTTCATGCAGTTGAGACACCAGCGATCAGTGCCCATTAGAGCGAGTTGTGAGGTCAAGAGTATGGGCACGCCCTCTTCTCCATCACCCAGTGCTTACATCTCGGGGTCCTTGACCTCACACGGGCTTTACGGCGTCACTACACGGGTGCCGCTGATCACTCGCTCTTCACTGCCAGGACGCCAATTCCGATGTATGGAAAAACAAGCCTGCAAAACAAAAACAAAAACTGAACATCTTACTCAAATAATCTATTTTGCAAACAATATTGTTATCATTATTATTATTATTACTGGTGGTGTTGTCGCTGGCAGACAGGGGGTGAGGATAACCTATGTTACCTCACCCTCTTGGGATTAAAGTAATCATTAGTCTCAATACTTATTAATGTTAAAGTCAAAGAGAGAGAGAGAGAGAAGGAGCCGTATCTGTCTACCCTTTATCAGTAACTTAACTTGATGCGTTATTTCCATACTGGGTATCAATCATCAAAATTCGAAAAATATGGCTCGAAAATTTTGCGGACACGTCCTTTGGCATACTTGGTCAGAATAATATGGGGCACAAGATTATAACAACAGATCATACCGACTTATAAACATGGCGGTGACTCTGATTTAGGGTGAAAAGAACATGGAGGCCCGCAAAGGAAAAGGGAAGACCATTGCAGTCAGTAATTTCAAATGTAGCCAAGGGCTGCTTGTGAAAACTTTTGGTCATGCTACTGTGTGTGTCAGAGGCGAAATTATATTTGGTAGCCTACTGGAAAATTTAGCAGACGGTGTTAACCTACTGCTTAGAGCCCCCCCCCCCCCCGCATTCAGCTGTGCCCCCAAGGTACCCCCTTCCCCAGTGATAGACACCTAATCACCCCTGTGTGTGTGTGTGTGTGTGTGTGTGTGCGCGTGAGTGAGTGAGTGAGTGTGTCCATCCACTGTTCCCTTCCAACGATGTGGTTTCAACCCATGCGCGCGCACGTACTTTGAGTCTGTAAATACTAATAGCAAAAGTGCATACTGGTGACATGCAGGTATCAATACTTGCCAACACAAAAATACTGATCGACCGATTTCTAGGACACCATGAACCATTAACGGAAAGCGTTAGGAAGTCAATAATAGGACTGCGTGTTTTGCTGATTTGTGGTGGCCGCGAGAGGACAATGATCGCCTTGTGACCGCTGCTATTTGTGTGTAGGCTGAACCGACGCTACCCGCTTCGCCTGCATGTGTGGAGTGTCGGTGTGCTGCGAGAGCGTGTCTTGTAAGTGTGTGGGGGCCTTAATGTTTTCTTTTCATATGCTGTATGTTCTATTGTTCACGCTAATGCAATTGCATACATGTGTAGAGGTTCAATTCTGTCTGTGTCTGAGTGTATGCATGTGTAAGTATGAATGGGTGTGCACTGTGTAAATCAATATAGTTTCAAGTATAAGACCACAAAAGCAGTTGTTTTATATCAGGTTTGTGATGCCATTGTTGTCGATGGCGTCACCTAAGGGCCAAACAATGCTCTTAACAGAACAGAGGGATGGCGTGACATTGCCCTTCCTCCTCCTCCAGTTTTACACACACACACACACACACGCACACATACATACACACACACACAATATATATATATATATGTGTGTGTGTGTGTGTGTGTGTGTGTGTGTGTGTGTGTGTGTGTGTGTGTGTGTGTGTACATTTATATACACATTGATTAATAATTTCACTTACCTGTTCATCTACGGCTATTACATTAAAAATTATGTATTAAAATATAACTATACTCCCCTTTCTTCCCTACTACTAATCCCATGTTCTCAGAACTCTCAAAGGTCTTGCTCAGAACAGCACAGGCGGTGGTACTGTTAGGCGGTCTTATGCAAATACTCCTTGTTTAATCAATTTTGTTTTTCTTTTCATGTGTACTTGTTTTCCTTTTATTTAACAGTGCATGATTCGCATCCTGCCTTTTTTCCTCCTTTCACTCCATCTTATTATGCAAATCACTAAGAAAGAATTGGGAAATGTGATTCACGATTTTAATATCAAATTGTAATAGTATATTTTAAATAAAACAATCATGCAGACAAAGTAGACCGGCTCAACCCCTCCGTAAACGGTCGCTCTTCAGACCTAAGACAAACCAGACGACGCGCGCCCGGTGTCCCGTGACCGCCTCGTACATCCTGTTGAGGCTAGGCGGCAAATGGTGCTTCGGGAGTGCATTATTGCACAGTCATAAGTCAACACAGAAACCACAATAAACAAACAGCAACTGATGATTAAAAATAGCCGGGCCTGCTGTGTGGAGTTGTGTATACAAGCTAGACGCCGATAACATTTGCAGACCCTTCGCCGTTAAGAGTCAGTGTTTGTGATATCTATGACTGGCCAATGAATCTTCACCTATTGATGGATTTTTGTGATAATATTGAAACTTCAAGATGTATTTAAAAATATATACTTGTACACAGGTACTGTACATCTGGAGGAAGATTCGCCAATTAGCAATACTAATATTTCAGTTACAAATGGAAACAATATCTTCAGACATGAATCATAAGTAGCATGATATGAATATATGTATGTATGTGTATGTGTGTGTGTGTTTGTGTATGTATGTATGTATATGTACACACACATATACATGTATATACACCCTGGTATATGTAAAATCTGAAAATATTTTCTGTTTCATTGCAGTGAAAGTATAGGGGATAAGGCATTTGTATTTTACCCCTGACGCAAGTGAACAACAGCTACAAAAGCCTTGTCACCTTGAATTACAAGTACTATAAGTTTAGTCAGTACCAGAGAAAACTTTCTTGTGAGTTATCCTCATCTGCCTCGTCAAGTGGTTTC
>BOPN01004221.1:12500-20000 GCA_017312705.2 Penaeus japonicus | reverse complement strand
ATTGCCATTATGATAATTTTTATCATTTTTAATTCAATTGTTATTTCTGTTATTTTGGTGTTATTATCAGCATTATCATTATTATTTTCAATTATCATCAATACTACCATCTTTATCCTCTTCACCATCGTTATTATAACTCTTCATCGTAATAATCATCATAACCTTCATTATCTTATTCATTTACATCTTCATTTATTGCAAAAATAGTTGCAAGACACATAAGATAGAGGAATGTTTCATGGATGTGGACAGACAGGCCTCTTCTGTAAGACTTAATTGCACTGCAGTTTGAAACGGCAGCGTCTTTGATGTGGCTGTTTGCATGGGGACCCTTACATCTGTATTTTCTCTCTCTCTCTCGCTTTACCTCTCCTCTCTCTCTCTCTCTCTGCTTATTCTTTCTCGTTCTCTCTAGTATATCTTTCTTGCTCTGTCTTTTTTTTCTCTCGCTCTCTCCTCTCTTTCTCTCTATTTTCTCTGTATATCTGTTTCTCCCCTTCCTCCCCCTTCTCTCTCTCTCTTTTCTCTTTTTGTGCGCGCGTGGTTATTTGACTAGATATAATAATCATAAGGAAACAAGTTGAGAGTGGAACGTACGTAAAAATAGGGGGTAGGAGAAGCGGGAGAGGGGGGGATGCAACTCCATCCCCCCTTCCTTCCCCCCCCACCCCGTCCACACTCCTTCAACGCAACAGAGGATCCCTGGGGAGCTCTATGACTAAGCTTTGGGAGGGGTTATAGGGAGGGGGAGTGGGAGGTCGGGGGAGAGGTGTGTGGCACTAAAAGGACTGGCACTGCACACTGGCCCTCTGTGTATTCGCCCCGGGGATGTCTCGTGCCACGCCACCACACGCCACGCAACGCCATCACCACTCACATCATCACATCGCCGCACAGAATTATAATCATTACTGTCAGCATTATGAAGCTCACTGTGACATCACTTTCATTATAACTGTCACAGCATATCATCTGTCGTAACGTTACATTTATAATTACATTTATGGTAAGTAACACGAAGACTTCCTTCCCTTCGTAGCGGCGCCTGAGAGGGTCACACTGTGCAATCAGTCTGGCACCTGTGACTCACACTTGCCGTCGTCGGCCTCTTTACGTTTCCTTTGGGTTTACATACATAACATGCTCCCCCCCCCCCCCCCCTCTCTCTCTCTCTCTTTCTTTCTCCCCTCTCTCTATCTCTCTCTCTCTCTCTCTCTCTCTCTCTCTCTTTCTCTCTCTCCCCCCCCCTCTCTCTCTTTCTCTCTCTATCTCTCATGTACGAATTGCATATCGCTACACACGAATACGCAAGCATGAACACAGCCAAGCACATGCATAACAAGCCGGGAAACACACATTCTTAACACGACCAAAAATGTCATGAAATCTGCAATGATATGAGTCCTCTAGTGTTTAGAGTATCTTCCTAAAGATGGAATGATATCCTTGGTGTGTCCTTCAGGCGACGATGTACCAGGATACACTTCCTCTCTTTGGGAAAACAGAGACAAGAAAAGTAATATGGAAATGTCGAAAAAAACTCAATGACGAGTCTGGTATTTTCCCCAACTGTGTTATCCATCCAAAGCAGAAAGTATTTATGCTAATTAATCACTGTCACGATTGTTCTAAGAGCATTTGCAATAATAAAATCTCGTTATGCAAACCAAGGCTCTTCAATAAAGAAAATGAAGAACAGGATATACATTATTCAAAGGGAAAATCATTTCTGTCGCAGAAAGAATGCTGTTATATATACAAACAGCCATTGTTAGTCATTTTTCCACGCATCCTGTTTCTCTCTCTCTCACTCTCTCTCTCACTCACTCACTCACTCTCACTCTCTCTCACTCACTCACTCACTCACTCACTCACTCACTCACTCACTCACTCACTCACTCACTCTCACTCTCTCTCTCACTCACTCTCTCTCTATATATACATATAAACACACACACACACACGCACACACATATATATGTATGTGTATATATATATATATATATATATATATATATATATATATATATATATATATATATATATATATATATATACGTATAAACATCTGTTATTTCTATAATCGTTGTCCTTATCACTGATTATTACTATTGTTGTCTTTATCATTACAAGAGCTATGCTGATCAATAATTATATGATTATGATCAGTATCGTTATCATTAGTAGATGTTTATCATTATGATAATCACCACCATCATTATTGTTATCACCCCTATTGCCATTACTATTAGCATTGTCATCAATCATCTATTTCTCTATATGATTACATATAACTAGTTTCATTTGCATTGTTATTATCATTACCATCAGTTATTATCACAGTTACTATTATCATCTTGATTATCATTATCAATATCATTAATATTTTTGTTGCCGTAATAAAGGTAGTTAAAATATGAACAATAACTGCAGACAAATGTAATAATACTGACATTCAATAATGGTTATAACAATAATAATTATAATCAATATCACTGCCACAGTAATTATCATCATAATCGTTGTTATCATGAACAATATCAGCATTAATCCCATCATTGCTACTACAACATCTATTACTCTCTCTCTCTCTCCTCATTATCATTATATATTCTTTGTAATTAACAGTGATTCTCATCCTTATGATAATAATCATCTCTGTCATTATTTTATTCCTTGCTATTATCATTACCAACAAAGCATTGCTATCTTTACTACCTTTCATCAACATAAGCATCAATGTCATCTTTACAAAGACAACAACGACACTGCGACAGAGCTCTCGATAAGATAAAGTGGAGGTGACGTCATGCCAGTTGTAAAGCAGGCACTGGAATGAGACCAGTTTATGTATTTTTCAAACGTCATATACTATGAAATAGCGTCCCGTGGGATATATACTAGGAAATGCTGAACACTTCAATTAGTAACTCTATGTAGATGTAACCTAATGAATATAAAGATGATTATTATTACTGAGAGGAAAATAATAATAATAATGGTATATTATTGTCTTTCTTGTTGAAGTTATTAGTGTTATCATTATCAAAATCATCGATGCTGTTTTTACTACTGAAATATTAATGTCATCGACATTATCATTGCCACTATCATTAGTATTTAATTACTATGATCATTGTTATTTATTTCCTATCATTATCATCGTTATTCAAATAAGCATTATAGTTATGACCTCTATCACATTTAATGTTAATGCTATCACCATGATCTATTTCATCATTATCGCTATTAATGAAACCATTATAATTAGCACTGTATCATTATCATAACTGTTGTTATCATCATCACTCCATGAAGGAACCGACATATCAAAATTTGAGGAATTGTTCTATTAGAATTATCATTTTTCATCATAATTGCTGTTTACTTATCATCCTCATAATCTATTGCTATTATTTACTATTCTTATTATCATTATTGTCATTATTTACTATCATCATCATGATTATTGTTATTATCATGGTCACCATAATCATTATTTCATTTTTCAATATTAATAATGTCACTATCATTCCATTTAATTCATTAAGATTCAATTAAACAAGTGTCTCCCAGACCTGGATGTATAGCCCAGGTCAGTTCAGTGAGATTTCCAAGTATGTTTCAACAATTTCTAGAGAGACTAGAACTGGGGTGAGGATAACCTATGTTACCTCATCCTTTTGAGATGCAAGGAACCACTTGTCTCAAGAAAGAGCGCTTACTTCGGTGGTCGGTGGTCGAGTTGCCTGAGGGTGTCCCTGGTTAATAACGGCGGAAGGTCAAATCGTGATCATTATTAACATATCATCTTCATTACCTGTTGTCATTACTGTAGCTTTTGTTTTGATGATGGTGAATTTGGATCTTATAATTAACATTATTCCTACTCCTATTACTACTGCTATAGCATTCATAACAATAGTAATAATGTCAATAATGGTAGTAGTAGTAATAATAATGATGTTGATGTTAATGATAGTAATAATATCAATAACAACATTATTGATAATACTCTTCACCACTATGATGATAATAATTATAACATATTAATACTAACGATAGTAGCAATTATAATAATAAAAATAATAATCATAATAGGAATAATAACAATAATGATAATAATAATGATAGTAATAACAGTGATGATGATGATGATGATTATAATAATAATAATGACAATAATAACAATAATAATGATAGTAATAATAAAATAGTAATGATCATAATAGTTATAACAACAACAATAATAATAATAGTAATAGTAATAATAATAATAATGATAATAACAATAATAGTAATAATAATAATAATAATAAATAATAGCATCACCGCCATCAACAACTATAACAACACCAACAAAAATAACAATCATAATAATGATGATATTAACAATGGCGATGACGTTAATCCAACTGGCGCTGTATCCGAGTATGGCTTACAAAGTTACATACGTAATTGGGACACTTTTATCATCCTTCAACCTTGTGATAGGAGTGGCTTATCAGGTAATTTCATTATCTCCTTGATAAGAAACGTTTCTGGTGGTGGTGGTGGTGATGGTATTGGTGGTGATGATGATAAATAATAATATTAACAATAGAAATAATAATAATTATTATAATTATTATAACAACAATAGTGATGGAACTCCAACTACTATTACTATTGTTATTACTATTACTGCTACTACTACTACCACCCCCACCACGACCACCACCACCATCACCACTACTACTATTAATAACAATAATTACAAAAAAGTTACCCACATATTTTCTTATTTAGATGATGCGGGTATATCCGCTCTTAATAATAGTAAACACGGAATTCACTCTCCGTAAACTCAAACGGATATAATTGCTTCCGGGTATGAAACTCTTAAATAATGATAAGGATAATAATACTGATAGGAGGGGGAGTAGTTGTAGCAGTTCAGAGTAGTAGGACTAGTAGTAGTAAGAATAATGACAACAATTATAATAAACAGTTGGACACTTACTTATTTCACTTTGATATTGTTTGTCGAATTGTTCTTTGTAGCGGAAAACACGTCATTCACTATCCTTTATAATCGAACGAAGAGAATCACTTCCGGGTATGAAATATCCATTTGACATTCACCATTTAGTACCACGTCGGAGGTTACAGCACGCAAGGTCGCTTTATTTCAGCACCGGCGAAGAGTGCCCACTGCCCCGCACAGTTTCAACGCCACTGCCAGCTAGATGCCCGGTCCTTGAGCCTCGGATAGGTCAGAGTTGCGATACGATTCTTCGGCCATGGGTATGTTCACTAGAAATTTGTGTATATTTGTATTTCTATTTGTGTATATATTCACACTGTTCGTCTGATATCTTTTGAAGTGTATTTACTTGAAAGCTGGTTTATGGTTTGAATAGACTACTCGGTCGTTAAAGTTTTCCCACAATTTTGTTGTGATGTCCGCTGCGCTGCCAGACGTATGGAAGTGGACGGTCACAGAATCTCGGTTCTTAGAAAGATATATTTTAATGATTAAATTGGGATTGCGACATTGTCAGCCAATACCAGCGGGATTTGTATGACCGTGTGCGATAAGAACGATTGCAATTCAGTGGATACTGAGAAGATAAGACCTTTTTTGTCGCCGATTCTCTTGATGAACCTGTTCTTTCAGTCTTAGGAAATGGTCAAAAATTTTATTTTCATTTCCTTTTGTATTTTTCACATTCATTTGTTGATAGATAAACAGTTTCATCCGTGGATCTGAACTGATTTGACCTCCCGCTTTGTCAAAGTGAAAGGCCGGTGTGGCTCCTCGGCGCGGGGATTCCCGGGAAATCCCCTCAACCAAGGAAAGAAAAATCTTGGGGAACACCAAGCCAGGTCGAAACAACATCACGAGCACCGTAGCGCGTAGTTCTCACAGCGTTACAGCGTCACTATGCGGTTGCAAGATAAAAAGGAAAGTGTTTATACAAGTCTCCCTAATCACCTGTCATGTTTCTATGTCACGCTCGGCCGCATGGTGCGACACCACGCGCACGTCACCGTTTTTATTTATCTATTTATTTATTCATTTTTTTTAGATATGTAATCACCTAGTCTTTTGAATCTGTGTGAGATATGGTACGTAAAGGTTACAATCCTGATAATCGTATTATTGTTTTGGAAGCAATGCGAATTATCCATATGTTTATATATCTGTATACACACACATACACACTCACACACACACACACACACACACACACACACACACACACACACACACACACACACACACACACACACACACACACACATACACACATACACACACGTGCACATACACATACACATACATATGCACACACTCAGACACACACATTCTCTCTCTCTCTCTCTCTCTCTCTCTCTCTCTCTCTCTCTCTCTTTCGCTCTGTTCATCTATCTATTTATCTCTATCTTGTCCCATGTCCTAGTATTTCATAAGATATAAATAAGAGTGTTATTACCAAGGCCATAAACTGTTTAGGGGAAATTCTGAACAAGAGGAAAAATGGTTGAGAGAGAGAGAGAGAGAGAGAGAGAGAGAGAGAGAGAGAGAGAGAGAGAGAGAGAGAGAGAGACAGACAGAGAGAGAGAGAGAATGTGCCTGGAATATCTCTCATCACTTTTCCCAGCGAAACTACGAAACTGCATTTTCCTGCCCCTCTACGTCATTCCACCTTCATGTGATAGAATGCATCATACTGCTCTCTTCTCTCTTGTTGCTGTGGCTCTCGCGTTGACTAAACCCGTTGCAGACGGGGATGGATTTGTTTGACTGGATTTCAGGAAGGGCAATAGTGCCACTTGCTAGGCACCCCAGAAAGGATTTATCTCAGAACGAGCGAGCTTCCCGCGACGTGTCCCGGCTTTCCACTCGTCACAGTATTAGAGCTATATTTACGTCCGTCAATTTCTTTTTTGTTTTACTATCCTGTGAGACTCATATGCGTCATATGACAGTGTTTAACAATGTTGTAGTAGACAATAAAATTAGTCTAAGTTCGTTATGTTTTATTATTATTATTATTATCATTCATTGCGAGAGAAGTATTATAGATTTATGGGAATAAAATGGATTTTTTTTTCTCGTTTGTATCTACTTTCGTAAACAAATACGAAAGAAATAATCTTTTACTGAAATGATAAAAATAAAAGATAATTGTAATAGAGAAAAACTTCCCTAACGTCAAATATGCCATGACACGTACATCATGGCTAAAAACTCGTGCCTCTCGGCCGCAACGGGTTAAATAACAGCCTTGGTTTAGTCCTAACCGTATATGGAGTTATGCCAAGCTCTTATACCCTTTTCATTAGTTTATACACTTTTTGGCAATAATTATTTCGTCGATGACTTTAGTATTACTTTTTACTTACACAAATAAGAAAACAAAATATAGTTAATACTTTACTTCATTTTGTAATATACGGAAGGATTTTGATGACATATCTTCTCTATACAGTTGCTCTCATCTTATTATA